>VXAB01011891.1:429921-446879 GCA_013399175.1 Odontophorus gujanensis
TTTTTTTTTTTTTTTTTTTTTTTTTGAATAACGTGATGCCACTTCAAAGTTGATGTGCTGATCTCTATAGTGCTAAGGGCTAGTGAACTGTAAAATGCTCCTGAAAAAGCCCTACATTGGAGTGGTAGGGGAAAATCCCAGACACCTTGCTCATCCCTAGCTTAGAGTTTTGAAAGGTGAGTCCTGCTTGGATGGGATTTTTATTGCGGAATTAAGCTGCTGCTGCCATGAGTGCATGTCTCGGAGAGTGACACCTGATTAACGGCCCTCATTTGCACAAAAATCTCCTGAGTTAAAGCTGGGTATTCAAGTTTTATCCAGTTTAGCCAAGAACCTGCATGTGTCACCTGAAGTGTATAGAAGAGAATAGACGCTGTCTGTCCTCTTTGAAACGCAGGTGTTACCCACAGGAACTCCAGCTCCATTGTGCAGTGCTGTTCCTGGGAGCAGCCTGCAGCTGGGGGCAGAGGCAGGGCTGCACACCTGTAGCAAGCAGGGCTCCCCATCTGCAGGCTTGAAGCTCTCCTGGTGCTGTGCCAGGGAAGCCTCACCTTGGTGTCTGGAGTGATGAGGGAGGCCTAGGGCTTCTTGATGGGCTTGTGGGGACTGTTCTAATCAGTTTAAGTGCAGACACATGAAGCACTTACTTTTTAAAGTAAGCAAGCAGCTCCGGAAGGAAGAAAAAGAAGAATAAAATGTGTGGTGACCAAAGAAAGAAGAAATGAATCTCCTCTTACAGCCCAAATCTTGGTCACTGGTTGACAAGAGTAAATGCGTTTTGGTTAAGATGAGGAGAAGTGAACATGTATATCAAGCATCTACTGACAGAGTTAAAATGAGCACAGAAGAAAGGCGTGTGAGGAGTGGGGGCCCAGGCTGGGGAGCATCGGTGCTAGTGGTGAGAGCAGCAGTTCCCTGAGCTGTGCCGACGCGGCAGGGAAGGGCCGGGAGCAGCAGGAGAGTGCTGTGCCATGGCCAGTGGTAGCATGTGTGGTGATTACCCACATGCTGCTTAGAGGTTAATGCTTTATGGGTTTAACTGTGTTGTAGCATGGCAACTGAGAAGCAAATACGTTATCTGTGTGTAAGTATGTACATATATATAAGTTCAGGCTTAGTGTAGATCATTTGGGATCACTTTCCATTCTGTGCTGTTGTGGGAGGAGTTGGCAGGAGTGCAGCTGCATTCAAGGCTAATCTGGCAGGGCACACACCAGATGTTGGAGGAGTGCTTTGCTTGCACAGTATGAGGAGTTAGTGCCTCATGCAGCTTTGACAGGTTCTGTACAGAAGGCAACAAGGTTAATATTCAAAGGCGGCTTTGTGTAAGATCAGAAGAAATTCTCCTAATTGTTTCCACTATAGCTGGGGTCACAGGAATCCCTGAGCTCTCTGAAAAGTTGTGTACCACATGCAAATGCACTCCAGGGATAATATTTCAGCTCTGATTTAGGAAGCTAATGCAAACAGTGATCTCCACTCAGTTTCTAGGAGTTTGTCCACAGCTTTATATGCATAATACACTATGTTCATTTTTAATTTATTTTTTTTTTCTGTTGTGCTGTTGATCTCAATAGGAAAGCCTTCTTTGTAAAGCAGAGATCAAAGTAGCAACAGTTTGAAATTCTGTTCCTATAAGACTTTGTCTTGAGAATGATTCTTAGTCCTTCTGTGTATTATGGTAATTCATATGTAAAGGTATCTCAGAAATAAAGTATTTATATATGCTGCTTCTTGGAGTGCAGCAGTCTGGGCTGCGGATGAGGACTTCATACCGAGTGACTATTTTTTTGTTTGATTTTGTACAGAAATTAATGCACATGATCAGCTAAACAGTTAAAACAGTTAACTCTAGGATTTCCTCACTTCAGTTATTCTATCAATCATTTATTTCATCCTTTTCTTGCTGTATTCAATTTTTTGTGCACAAGAGAACTGTGGTATTTCTATACAAAGCTGATTCTGACTACACAAAATATAGGAAAATATACTGAATATGGAAATGGAATGTATTTTCTGTGATCTTTTAAATATGGCAAGTTTTTTTAATAACAAAAAAATTGTAAAGGGAGGATTTAACCCAGAAGTTCTATCTGAGTTAATTTCAGAAGAAATATGAGAGAAGCAAATTAAATATGTTATTCATTTTTGGAAAATGTTCACTTACTTTCCTACAGTATTATTTTTTGGGTTTCTTTTGGGGGAAGAAAGGGAGTTCATTAAATATTTAAATCTGTAGTTTGAAAGTATGTATTTTACATCAGAGGAGTGCTGTATTTTTGCAACAGTTATCTCCCTTTCAACTTTATGATGATTTCTTCAAAGTACTTAAGATGGGTAGTACATGAACCTCTTGTGCTGGAGAGCTACATCATAAAATACAGTGCTGCATTGAAGTAGATGCTGTACATGTATGAATGTAAGTTGATATCTGTGCATGAAGCTACTTATGCTTTCTTTTTTTTTTCTTTTTCTTCAGATCAAGTTTTTCCTCCCACATGCAACATAGAAAAGAATTTTCTGTCTTTAAATTACCTTGCGGGATACCTCCAACCAAAAAGAGCGGAGGGGTGCCTAATGTCTAACTTGGTCCAAGAAAGGGAAGTTCACATCATTGAGCTAATCACTCCAAATTCCAATCCATACAGGTAAGGTATCATGAAAAGTATCAAATCTGAAATCACAGCTAGATATTTGACTTATATATTGGAATTTAAATGAAAGTAGCCATTTTAGTCATTTCATCATTACAGGAAGAGCTTGGACCTTACTACTTTGCCTTAAGTAGAAAATAGTTCTTTACCGTGTAGAGGCTCTGGATTCTGCTTCATGATTCAAGGATTTTTCTAGATGAGACTGTAATGCACAGTGTTAATGGATTTTACGCTGCCCTCCTCCTGTGGACAGAAATCTTGATCAATCAGTTGATATTTTTCAATGAAACGAACAAGGAAGTACAAATAAGAACAGAATCTGATAGGGATTACAATAAGTCTGCTGAATGGGGAGGTAGGGAGGAATTTGAAGTAATCTTGTCCTGTCACAGGCACTGATGACTAACAGCAGACCAAGGGTGCTGATTCCCAAACAGTGATCTAGAGATCACAAGTGATGTGTGGTCTGTGGCAAGTGTGCCACAGTTCTGCAGAATCATAGCAATATTTTCTGTAATGTTTCTGGTTGACATTAAGGCATAGTTTGATAATCTGTAAGAAAAAGGATTGATAACAGTCCACTGATTTTTAAAAGGTTTATAAGTGGTTAGGGAAAATTACGTAGCTCTCTGAATATGTTATTACAGTTATCTAAATTGTCAAAAGTACTGTAAACTTGGGAAGTAAGATGGTCAAAGCGTTCATCCTTTGCCTGTCTTTTTTGGATCATAGTGGGAACATATGAATGGTGTTTGCTTCAGATAATCACACCTGAAAGAGCTCTTCATAAGTGTTGAGAAATGTTGCTAGAACAGAAGTTTGCTATGAAACTTAGTTCTGCAAGAAGAAAAGCACAATTCCATCAGAGATGAGGTAGAATTAAAATGCCATCTGCTTTCTGCGGACTCTGGCTTTCCAGTATTGTCCACTTTGCTCCTCATGCATTACATTTCCCATTCCTAATCAGGAAATCACACAGGGAGACAGAAGTGGAAGGAGATTAATGATTTCATTGCATGATGCTGAACTCAGAGCCTGAAAATACTCTCTTGCCTAGCAATCTGAGGCAATAAAAGGCAAGTAGTTAAGTCCAAATGGTTTGCCTGTGTGTGGCAGTGGGTAGCGACCCCATTTTGAATCGTGGTGTTAGTTTGCAACATCATCACCGTAAGTCTCTTCCAGTGTTACACAGTGATAAAGGCCCTCTTTCTATTCCTCTGAGCGTTTGGTGTTGGCTGAGAGTGCACTATAGGAATTGTTTTTTTTAGATGATAACACTGCAAAATATTTAAGTGTTAAAGTATTAAAAAAGACAACGAGTATGTTAAATTTCTACTTGCTTCATAATTAGTTCCACAGCTATCTTTACGAAGTTTATTTGCACAGAAGCTGAGTTGAATGAGTGTAAAGCTAAACGACATGAAAGAAAAGATCCCGAGATATGAAGTCTCAATGCAGAGTATTAGTTGAAACTTTATATTTGGAGATGAGCACATTCTTAGACGTATGTTCCCGTAAGATGATCTGGAACTAAAGATTTCTATGTCGAATTAATATTTTGCATGATGAAATGCTATTGGTGTACTTACTGTACTGAAGTCTTGAAAATCTGGATAGTGTTCATCTATTTTCCAGTGATCAGAAGACTGTACATCTGTTTTCTCATCTTTTTAAACTATATATCCAGAAGTATTTGAAACTAAATAGGACGGCTTAATTCCTCAACACGTACATGATCCTAAGCAAAGTAATTTCCACAGTTAACTGCATAGACAGAGACACTGCCTGATACAGTATTTGTGTGTTTTTTTTGGTATTAACTTGCTAGTCTTTTTGCTTTTTTAAGATACTATTTTGAACTCTAATACAGTTAAACCCAGTGGAAACTAAAGCTATATTTAGACACAGTTGCAGCGAAATAAGAAAAGAGTGTAAAGCAAACTGCTTGTCATATAACTAACCTGCTCTAAATAATAGTTGAAATCAGTAGCACACTTCTTCTGAACAAAGGAACAAACAAAAAAGTTTGTCTAAAAAATACTTCTATCTATTGCTATGCAAAATCATTTAAGAGTATATGGAATAACAATCTGTTTTGCACATGTTGTGTTGTCTGGGATAACCTCCAGCATTTTAATCAGCTGGCCAGACAGTGGAAACATGATGGATTGGAAGAAGGTTGATAGCTGGAAATTTCTGGCACTCTGGTCTTACTTTCTCTCTATTTTCCATACTCAGTGCCTTCCAGGTGGATATAATCGTTGACATTAAACCATCTCAACCAGGCGCCAAACTTGACAGAAATGTCGTACTTATCCTCAAGTGTAAAAAATCGGTCAACTGGGTTATCAAGTCACATGACGTCCAAGGAAAGCTGGAAGTCATTGTAAGTTATTGCACCCTTCTTTTTTGAGAGCTATTATGCATCAACAGTATAGAATCCATTAGAATGTGATATACTACTAGTTCATATTGATTTTTGAATGTATTCTTAGCTGCTGATGCAAACGAACGTTTCAAAGGGTAAGTATAGAAACTGTATATATTTTTTTCTCCTTTACATACTTACCAACATGTCCCAGAAGCCAAGTGGTTAGTGCAAAAATTTAGAGTCTATGTTTTCTTGATTTCTGTTGAAGTACTCTCCACATTGAGTTGAATCTTCATCTCCTTTCTTGCTGTTACTTTGGTGAGTGGATCTACAGGTTCATCTAAGAAGTTGGAAAGATGCCTATGAAAGCAGAATGGATAATTCTGGATAGAAGTCACACACCCATGTTGCCTTAGAAGTGGAAACTGCTTTGTACCTTACACTTGTGATTCTAGTGGACTCTAGCCTTCGTCTCTGCCAGTATTTCTGTCCTAGCCAGTGTTCGGTCAAATTGACCTCACCTCTGCTCTGACCACAGATAATGGGTTTTATGAAATTTAAAACCAGGGTCTGTAAAGCTGAGCATTTGAAACCATACTTATACATAATTGGAAGCTCCAATTCAGAATGGTTTTTGGCACAGGCTCTGTGACTCAGCGTTGTTTCTACTAAGAAAATACACTTTTCCAAAAAAAACTAGATTAAAGTTAGATTGGGTTTCTTTCTTTCTTAAGTAGTCAGTTAAGTGCATTGTAAAGTTGAGCTTAATGTTGGCTCAGGACCAGTCGGTGCCCTATTGATTAACAGTTTTGCAGTAACTAAGATGCATTGTCAAACTCTGGCTATTTATGTTTGTAAGAATTTATTTGGTAGTTTTCTCTGTTGAATGCATTCAGGTCAATACTGAGAGGGTCCAAAGGCTGTTTGATCTATGTACGTCTCTTTGAAAGTAATGCCTCCTATTTATTTCCATATACAATAGATACAAACAACACAATACCACTATTAGAGCAAATGCTGAGCTACAAAGCACTTCTTTTCAGCATATCACCACCATTAGCTATGTGTTTTCACCAGCAATGAACAATAGCCTTCATGCCATGCTCATACACATTGCCAGTAGAGATGACCTACTATTGCTGTCACCACTGCTGAAATGCATCACTCACCACCTTACTGTTCTCACTTACAGCCTCTGTTTGGTCTCCATAAATGTTCAGCAAATGGCAGTGAATGTCACTGGGTGCCATTTTTTCTGCATGGAGGGATTCAGTGACACACCTTTGCTTCATATACACTTTCATGTTACGTGCCAGTCTGTCATGCTGCCCCTCTGCTGCCTTCTGTTGCATGGCAACAAACTGTAACAGAATATTGTTGGGAAGGTTCAGCCACTACTGCCATGCTACCAACATCCATCTCTAACTTTGTGAGCCAACAACATAAAATAGGAGGCATTACTTTCAGAGCAGCCCTCATAAATCTGCTTACCACTCATTACATTTAAGATTTGATCTTTGGTTTTAAGAGTGAGAGATTTAAAGGGAAACAAATGATGGTGCTGCTTAGGAAGTTGTCTGAAAAGACTTTCTGGTGTTGATAATAAAATCTCCTGATCCCTGGCACATCTTGATCTTATGGACAGATCGGGCTGCTCTAGTAGGTCCTAAAAGAGTGAGATCAAAGGTAGTCGCTCAGGATTAGCACATTTGTAAACAGAAGATCAAAAAATAATATTGCACTTGAAAGTTTCATTCTAGATTATTGCATAAAATTCACCGTTGTATATTTAGACTAAATAGTTCTTTCACAGGGTAGAGAATTGTGCACTAGTTCACTTCAGTGACACATTTCAAAGCCATGAAGCAGCTCTTTGTAGATATGAATTTTCAGAGAGAATATTTTTTGGGGATTTTAAAACGTCTAAAATGCTGTAATTTTATTGAGAATAAAAAAGAAATGTTAGTATGTTTTCTTCAAGTTCACCATGAGTAATTATTGGAAGCGTAAATAAAAAGTATAAGTGAAAAAATTCTCCAATGACTGACAAAAAATACTGTTTTACTTAGATCAGCAAAAAGATGAAGTAATACAATATATGAAAATGACAGTATGTTACAGCCTGTATGTTTGTGTTAGGATTTGTGAGTGTTTACTGCTTCATTCATGGATCACTAATTTTCCAAATGTGTTTATTCTGCTTTATATAGGGGAGAGAACTAAACAACTACTTATTATCTGAAAGCATGTACATCAAGTATTTAGGATCTGTTTGTATTTCTATTAAGCTAAAGACCTTTCCAAGCCCAAATTTAGACAATATGCAGAAACATTACTAAACAATTAGGTAATGTTTCACAATGTTCTTTTTTATTAGTTGAATAGGTTCCATGCACTTCGATTTTCCTAACATCTTGCCCTCAGTATGAGTCTTGGGGGGATTGGCAAACTGAGAGTGAAAGGTTAATGCTGTGCTGTCGCAGCCCCAAGAGTGTGGGTTAAAGTCCAGATTCGTAGATAAGAAATGATCATTTATCATTTCCCAGCTTGCCATGCTTGTTGAAAATTGATGGACACAAAATTGAGTAAAGAGTGAACAGTCTAGCTAAAATAATTGTGTATAGTATATGTACAGTGTATTTTTCATGGGCTTTTTTCAGATCCTGTTTGAAGCCTTATGTCCTTACATCAGCTTCAGTTTCTTTGCTTGCTGGACTATCTGCACTTCATGTTGCTCCCTTCAGAGTGGGTGTCTTCTTACATAGCCATAGATTGTACAGTGGACAAAGAAGTGAAATTGCAGAAAGATTTGACCAGTTCTATGTGTACTGAGGGGGGAGGGCAAGAGTGAAAGAGGTAAAAAGCTCAGAATAATAAATCTCTGAAGACTCCAGCTTGGAGGTATTGTTCTTTAAATGAGGAAAACTGCCTGCCAGATTCTGTAAGGATCTCTCCATTTGGAATGGCTTTCTAGGTGGCTCCGTGTTGATTACCTGCACTGTGCAAGGGTGTTGACAGGGCAGGCACATGGAGGAAGGTATGTCTATTTCTGGAAACCTTTGTGCTTGGTTTTGTTGCATTTTGTTGATGCAAGTGTTGTGGTTTTGTGGTTTCGATGCTGGTATTCCACATCAGGACATCATGCAGGCAGTTAAGGAGTTAATGCTGTTGTGGAGCAGCAGAGGGTTGGAGCTCCACACTGGACACCAGGCCCACTCTCTCTAGGTTGCCATGGAGGTTCAGCACGTGTGCTTTCCCTGCAGTTCCTCCCTAACATAAGCTCTCAGTTTTGGTTTGGAAACGTTTCTCCCTCTCTCAATTGTTCAATTTTATTAGATATAGTAAAGTTACCATTCCTTCACAAATCGTGCCTTTGTTTTTTTTTTGTAGACCCATCTATTCCCTCCATTCCCCCACCCCGGAGCGCACGGCTCTGCTCAGGCAGCCGCGTGGCCACTGACAGTGCAGGTTTTTTCTCTCTCCCGTCTTGGTTTCCCTTGTGTCACTGTCACAAATAACACTGTGACAGCAAGACTGAACTTTTACAGGCGTGCTGTGCCATGGAGAGGTATAAACAAGCCCTGAAAATGGTCAGGTGCCAGATAGGACAGAAAAGTTCTTGGGTAATATTTGTTCAGCTGTCTCATTTTCTCATTTTGACCAAAAAAAAAAAAAAGGAATGAGGAAAGTAGAGAGGGAGATCCAGCAACATTGGGATGCCATAGTAATTCCAGCTGGTTGAAGCTGTGAGGTAATATGAAAATGTGTGATAAATCATATCCAGATTTGTATCTATTGGAAAATAAAATATTATTTGACCCAGAACAGTAATAAGTTACTGAAATTAGGGTACTCATTGCTTCCTTTTTGTTTCTTCTCTTCAGTGCCTTTACTGGTCTTTGACAACTGGTAACAGTATCCTCAAACCAGAAACTGTGCACCTAAATTTCCCTTTAACTTCTGTTGTTAAGTTTTGAGTGTTTAAAGAATGTGGAGCTGGATCATTAGAAGGAAATGAAGGAGAGAGCTAAAGATAAATAATGTACAGCCTCTATGATGGAGAATATAATAAGGCATGGAAATTGAAAGTGTGCACTGTAGATTGAAAGATTTTATCTACGTACAGAAAAAGCAGTTCAGTCACATTGGAGGAATCGTTATGTGGGTCATCATGCCCTTTCCTGCTCTGAGTATTTTCAGCTAGTTATGTAGTTCATAATGGAATTGTTACAGTGATAGTAAAACTGTAAATGTTAAAATAAATTCATGTGCCTTTAGCTTTGTGGGAATGTGTATTTAAACTTAAGGTGCCAAGCACTTTAAAAAAAAAAAAAAGTTGAAATGTAATATCAGTGAATATTTTCTATCTACCCCTTTGACAGATAGAGATACTTGTTATATATCCTTTCAACTTGCTTATTTGGACAAGAAAACTTTCTCCATGTGTGCAGCTGTTCTCTTTTTAAGGTGGCAGTTTATTTTATTACCTAGGTGATCTCAATTTGCTATTACTAAGAGAAAAAATTTCTCAACAAAATATAAAATCACTGTCCCTAGTCCATGTTAAGCATCCTTAAATGGTAAGTAATGAACCATGCTTTTCTTTGTTTACAGACATCAAATAGTATTGGTTTTGGAAAGGAAGCAGAACGATCCATGATTATGAGTAAATCAGTAATACCTGATATTCCTTCGTCACATGAGAGTTTGATCAAGTGGGCGTATGACCATAAATATAGTCCAGTTACTTCCTATACGAAAGCCCCTGTAGCTAACAGATTTCATCTGCAACTTGAACATACAGGTGAGCTTGGAGATGGACTTTTATCATATAGAAGAAATAAGCACTGTCTTCCCAGGTGTGTGATGCTTCAAAAAATCCTTTCTCATTTTTTGGACCATTGTAGTTGTGGATTGTGCACTGCTCATTACAAAGCATGCTGGTTGTATGTGTAAATGCTCATTTAAAAGTGAAATAAATAAATCTTTGGTTTCTTGATTAGAAATTTCCATACAAATTGTGTTATGTCCTAAAGTGCTGGTGGAATTAAATGGTTATACTTTGTTCAATTCAGAAGCTTGACAATACTCAGTGTTCATTGGAATGAGACTTCATCAGCTGCATCTTTTATTTGATAATACGTGCAGTTTTGATTTTTATCAAAAATATGAACATGTTTCTTCAGACAATTAAAAGAACATTTAAATTGTAAAGTGAAAAAACTTGATTACTAGAAAAGTCTGAGCAACTGGAAGAAATGCAACCATTAAAAAAAAATTATTTGGCCACTGTTGCTAGTAGAGTTGCATGTCCTTTGGTGATGTTTCTGAATTTATAGCTCTATAAATGCCATTTTCTTTTTTGATAAAGTTTATATTCATGTAAATTTTATCACTTACACTCCCCTGGTTTCCAGATAATTATTTACTTGGGTGAGGTGTTGAGATTTCAATCCTGAGCAGTATAGCCTGCAAGCCAGAAGATAGTGTTCTCATTTCCTCATCTTAAAGTTAACTCTAATTAAACTTCACTCTGGTTATATAAGTAGTTCCACAACAGTGGAATTTGTGTTTTCAGGTAACAGAAGAGTTTCATAGGCTCATATGACTGGTAACTTTAGCAGCCCTGAACTAGTGTATTTTTGGGGTATGATGTTTTCTTTATGTTTGTGGTGGCCTTTTGCATACAATGAGGCCCATTCAAATACTGTTTTGAACTATTAGTGAAGTATGTTTCTAGAAGAGAATAAATATACCAAGATTACATGCCTCAGTATCAACTGTTCCTTTAGTGGAGGAATTGTGGCTAACAAAGTACGAAGGATGTTGGATGTCTTTCAGAAACTCCTTTCTGGATTTTATGGGGTTTTTTTTTTTACATGAAAGTCCTTCAGTTCTGAATACTTTCAGGAAAAATACCTAATAAAAATGAACTTTTTTTTCTACATTTAGAAGAGATGAATGATGAAGAAGACCATTCTCCTCCTCCAGAGCTTACAGAGTTGCTGTATGGTGCAAAGAATCCCGCATTAAGTGATGGCCTGACATTTCCTTTTCACATTAATAGAGGAGGACATGACACAGGGGGAGAAGGAATTTTCCCATCCAGAGATTCAGTGGACACGTTAATTAATCATGACTTCGAGCATTCCCTCTCAAAACACAAAGAACCTGAAGAAGTTCAAGGCAGTGCTGATGTAGCCCTGTCAATAAAGTGTGATGACAAAGTTATGACAGTGGCTGTAGAAAAAGAATCTCTGCAGGTAAGTGTGGTCTCTTATCCTCAAATTCGGGCAGACTTTTTTGATCAGACCATTTTGTATATTTGTATTTTGATTGAAAAATAAGTAGTCTAAGATGCACAGCAATTTCCATCCTCCTCACCTCCCCATGCCTCACCCCCTCCCCAGTACTCT
This sequence comes from Odontophorus gujanensis, assembly GCA_013399175.1. Taxonomy (NCBI): domain Eukaryota; kingdom Metazoa; phylum Chordata; class Aves; order Galliformes; family Odontophoridae; genus Odontophorus; species Odontophorus gujanensis. Next base: position 441,363 of record VXAB01011891.1, read on the forward strand.
GATGGGGAAACTGTACTGAACCTATTCGTTGCCATAACTCTGGGTCTTGTTTCCTCTTCTCAGTAATACAGTAGTTTGTAGAGGGATTTCTGATTAAAACTTTGCAGAATTATTCTGTAGAAAACTACTGTATTCAACCATTGATCAGTTTTTGATTTCCAAAGTACAAAGGAACTGCTTTTGATAGCTGTTTAAGATCTGAATAGATCTGTGAAGAGGCAGCAAAGGGAATGGAAAGCTAGAGGGTGAAATGATATAGTCTGCTATTACCCATTATGCGGTATTTTATTTTGTCTTCACCATCTACCAGCTGATAGGTTGCTTGAACCCATTTGCATTGTGGAAAATAGCTTGATACAGACTAAAGCATTTTTAGTTTAAGACCAAATAGAGTTTCTGTCAGTAGATTAATAATGAACCTGTTGTTTCCTTTGTTCCATGTTACACTTATTCCCTGTCTGTCAAGTATAACAACATTTTGAGGTTGACCTTCCGTGGATGTCAGTACAATGAACTTCATTTCCTCTTATCAGTAGTCATTAACAGTATTCTGAACTGCACTTTAAGCAAGGGTCTAACACAATTTCAGCAGAGGTTGCAGCCATTTACAAAGCATCTTTGTTCTAGGCAAATGGCTACACAAGGACTGAACTCTCGTTGCTGGATCACTCTTGCAAAGCCAGGATGAATGGTACCCATTTCATTCTGGAGTCTTTGCCGAACAAATGCGGGACTCAGACATCATATATCTTGGACAAGATTGTTTATTTTAACTCTGTGAGTATTTTACAAAGTGAAGCCTTCTTCTCTGCTGCACAACGTAGTGATACAAGGAAGCCACTGTAGTTAGCTTTAGCCTTAGCAGGAAGGAGGCATCCTGACCTTTTCCTGTTGAGCTCAAACCTAGTTGTAGCTACAGCCCCTGTATTAAAGAATGTATGAAGGCTATACATTCCATCTGACCTTGTGGTGAGATAGTATCCCATAGGAAAAAGAAGGAGTTGAAGTTGCATGCTTTTACAAAATTACATGGCTGAACTTTGGGAACCATCTGTACCAGTCTTGGAGAAGTTACATCTACTTTACCTGTGCAGTTAGATGTACCCACGCTTAAGAAGTAGGTATGTTGCTCTAAGAAGGGATAAGAATGAAGTTCTGTGATTGCCAAGAGCAATACCATTGAACTCACACACTAAATTATTTGAGATGAATTTTTTTCTTTCAGAATAGTGGGTGAAAAGGCTCTCAGAAGTGAGGAACAGAGTGCATGCTTCTCTTGTATTTTGGATTCATATTTGCTATCTGTTGATGTACATGATGAGGAAGCTCTGAGTGTTTTTTATATGAGTGATGATGTTGAGGAGTCCCCTTAAATTCTACTACTTCCACGCTGTCTCAGCTTACGACATTAAAAATGTTGCGACTAATCTGGCTTGGGAAGTAGTGACACATTTCTCTTGCTGAGCTTTCCAGTGCATATCTTTGGCAAATAATGGAAAGCCTGTGGTCCAACCCAAACACTGCTAAGGCAATCTGATCTGACCTTGCCTGACTAAAACTGGCAAATCTGCAGTGCCTAACATAAGAAAAAGTCCTAAAATGAGACTGCAGATTGAAACATCTCCAACCTGTAGAATAGCACATGTCAAGAGCTAAGAACTGTCATTGTTCCTGTATTATATTCTGCTGTGGCCCAAACTGAAATGGATATTTACTGCTTCTCTCCTTTCTCCATCATGACTTTCAAGAGCCTTGGTTGCTTGCTTAAAATCAGAATCATGCATGGTACCAGTGAAGTCTCAAAGAGGATATGTCACTTCTTAGTGGTTGCTCTGTGTCCAGCAAAACAAATATGAAGTCTTAGAGGCACAGGGATGAGCTGTGAAGTTGCAGGGTGTAGATTATTAGCAGAGTGCAGAACACTGCTAAAAAGAAAGCTGGAATTGTCAAGTGAGGAAATGGAAAAGTGTGCTAAGGAGGAGCAGAAGAGCTGAGTAGAAATTCAAATTAAAAAAAAAAGAGAGAAAAAGGACATAATTTCTTTGGGTATGCATCTCAAATAATAAAAATGCAAAAGACAGAAAAGCCTAATACTTGCAGTGATCTTTTTTCACGTGTGCATCAAGGAAAACCGCGAGTTGTGAAAAATCACTTTAGAAAGCCATTTTTTTCCTAATCAGTGTTGGTTATAGAAATGCCAGAAATAGAATGGAAATACTGGAATGCTCATTTAGATGCCAGCATCCAGGCCAGCATTTTTTATGTCTTTGCTGTTTCTGGATTCTGGAAATAAACTGAAGGGCTTTCACTAAACATACCCTATGTGTTTTAAACAGTTTTGTGCTGAGCACGTAGGATGTTCTTTTACCATATTTTTAGCTGGTGCTCTTCTTTTGGCTTTCACATTGTTCTGAAGAGTGAAGAAAATAATAACTGTAAAGAGGGAGTGCTCAATTATCATCTAATTTTATGCATTTGCAATGCATTATGTGCAGATTGTCATTCAGCTATCATCACCAGCCGAAGGCAGCAGCTTTGATGATGATGATATGGAATCAGGTGATAATGGATTTCCAGGGGATGCTGACGAGGGAGATGTTACTTTCTCAAGCTGGCCTGAAATAGCGGTATGTTACTCTTGGATTTGCACCTGGCAACTGAGAAAAACCTGTTGTAATAGGCAGTTCACAGAAATTACATTAAAGATATAGCAATTAACTTGTCTTTACCACTTTTCTCCCACTTCAATTTCTTGTGACCCTGCTGAGGGGTTGTACTAAGTAAAAAGAGTGTGGGAAGAGCATTACTGCATACTCAAATTTGTGCTTACCCTGCTATCACTTCTAACTCAGGATGCATTTGTACTTTTGTTTCATCTTTTTTGTAATTTCAGTTTAATTGCACTCTGCACCAACCAGAGAAAGACTTTTTTAATCCTGCCATGTTCTGGCCTCCTGAGCCACACATCACCAACGTGACTTTCAACATGGAGCTCTACAGAACAGATCTGTTCCTTGCTCCCTCCCAAGGACTCTTCTCTGTTGCTGAAAATGGGCCAATATATGTAGAGGTAATTTAAGTACGGGACCATTCTTTTCATATCTGCTTTACTATGCAGAACCTAAAAGCAGTCTCTTAAGTTTTTGCTCTGACCTGGCATGTTTTGTTGATGACTTTGTGGTTCATTTTATTAGGTAATGTGGTTGAACCTCATATATAAGATGTGCAAAAAAATGGTTGTGAGTTTCTATTTTTACATGCTAGTGTTCTCAAGTTACAAAGTTAATACAGACTCTGATCTGTCTCTGGTGTACTTACAAACACCTGTTTTCTTGTGCTAACACATGGCATCTAAAGGTATAAAATAAATAACCCCAGCAAAGTCAGCAACCATAAGCATAGTGGCTCATTTAACATTAGTAGTTGTAATCACTGTTCCAGTTATGGTGAGTCTTTCTCATTCTCTACCCAGCGAAGAGGTTTCTGCTTCTTCAGAGAAAGGTCATAAGGATTCTGCGATTCATCCCAAAGTAGTTATTATAAATGAGTTTGAGTCTTTGTAGTATGGTACAGCACCAGGGCACTGCATGGTAGAAACAGAAGCGTGAATGTGGTACCAGAGCTCCAGATTCTTGTTTCCTTTCAGCTCCTACTGCATTGTAGTATCAGTTACTAGAGCAGTTTTCTGCTTCCTTTTTCTTTTAAAACTTCTGTTCAATTCAGGGTGGCTAAATAGCCAATAGTCTGTGAAGGTCTTTGTTTTTTGTTCTGTTGTTTTTTGTTTTCCATTTTCTTACTTTTTTTTTTTTGAGAGTAAAATACCATCTAAACAGTGGAAAGAGTACCATAGCAGCTTTGCCTTTATCATACCCTCAGAGATTGAAGTCCATTACATCAGTGAAGCTTTCTTTAAGCAGATATACTTGTCTCTAACGCTCTCATCAGAGATTCTTAGCAAATAGACCTGGGAATGATATTTGTGATGTTTAGTTGGTGGTAGTTTATTTTGTGTGTTCTGTAGCTGTTTAGTTGACTGTTTTCTGTGGAAAAGACTTTAAACAATGTGATAGTGAAAAGTACTTAAGACAGCTGAAACAAAAAGAAGGTATGTCCTCATCAGTTAATATATTCATGGAAGACGTGATGTATATATTTTTTTTCATTTGGATAAAACCTGCTTCCTTCAGCAATCTGGGATGAATCCCCTTGGCTCATAGCTCCTGGAACTGATCTGGTTCTGGAGCTGTTTATTCAGACAGATGTGCTGATTTCTTCACCACCTGTCCTGGCAAAAACCCTTCTTTTTTCTGTTTCTCCTTCTTGCACAATGGAAAATTGATATCAGTTTTGGAGTTCTGTAATTTCATTTCTGACAGACTTTTTTACATTGTTGTTGTTATTAAAAAAGCAAATGAAACTCCCCACTATCTTTGATCAATAAATTACTTGGGCCTTAATCTGTAAGAAATCTCTCTTTTCCTTCTCTGCTCAGAGTTCTTCGTCGAGGCCTAAATATTTTGGGATTTTTTTCCACAGATTTCATTTTCTTACCTTATCTTGGTCTCACCTTCCTAGTCTGATTCTTTTTGCTTCCTTGAGATACTGTGCATCTTTTTATTTACACCATGTTGTTTCAGAACCCTGTAATGTACTTGTCCTCCTTGTCATAATATCTTTTTTTTAACTAGTTAATACCATCAGCTTGTTCTTTTTATGAGATGATCTCTCCTGTTTAGATGCTTCAGCCCATCCTTTCATCTTTGATATTGCTCACTTGGTGAAAAAAGGAAAATACCGTTCTTCACTGCACAGCTTAATGTCCATAAATTTCTGTATAGACCACTGGAAAATTTAGAAGGCTTTGTTAAATATACTTGTAGCTCATAAGAATTAAGTGCACATTTCTTATTTCTAAGGAGAAAATTATTAGTTGTGGAACTGTTTTCATCATATCGTGTTAAGTGGTCCTGTTATTTGTTAAGAATAGCATGCTTCAATTGTTACAAACTCCATTTTTATTTCCTTATAATTCTGTCTATTTGTTGTCTATCCAGTTCAACTGAAGCATGTCAGTGCCCTGCAAGCTGGTCGTTTTAATTATTTTTCATGAAAGAATATTGATTTCAGACTCATACTTGACCATAAATTAAGGCTTCATAGTAGACTGTCCACACCCCTGTTACATGTGTCACACGTGTCACAAGATCCAAACCCATGAAATCTTTGATTCTCGTGGAAATCCCACGGTTGAGGTAGACCTCAACACCAACAAGGGTCTGTTCAGAGCTGCTGTTCCCAGTGGTGCCTCAACTGGAATCTATGAAGCTCTAGAGCTTCGTGACAATGACAAGACATGCTACTTGGGAAAAGGTGTCTCAAAATCTGTTGAGCACGTCAATAAGACAATTGCACCTGCTCTGATTAGTGTGTCACGTGTGTGTCATGCATGTTGCATTTAATGCTTGATAATCATTTTTTCTGTATATATATATATATACAGAAATTATAATTATATAT
>VXAB01011891.1:446900-575050 GCA_013399175.1 Odontophorus gujanensis
TATTTTGTTAAAATTTTAGTTTGAAGATGAGGAATTGCTGTTGTTATGCATGGTAATGCTATTAAAAAGCTGCTAGTTTTGAAACCATAGATTTTTCTCTGTCTGTGTGACAGCCTACCCTTAACATTTAGCTTTTGAAACAGTTCAACTGGAAAGTGGAACTGGATCATTACTTTAAACAAATGTCAAAAATAGGAATGAAACATGAACTAAAAATGTCATTTTGGAGAACTTACTGTGTCTTTCTTTTTATTGCAGGTGTCTGTGACTAAAGCTGACAGATCCTTAGGCTTTGCCATTCAAACGTGCTTTGTTTCTCCATTTTCAAATCCAGATAGAATGTCTGATTACACTATTATAGAAAATATTTGTCCTAAGGATGAATCTGTTAAATTCTACAGCACTGAGAAGTTGAACTTCCCAATAGCACATGCACAGAAGGATAGAAAAAGATTTAGCTTTGTGTTTAAACCAATATTCAACATCTCACTGCTCTTTCTTCACTGTGAGTTAACTTTGTGTACAAATAAGGACAAAGATACACAAAGACTGCCTAAGGTCAGTATTTTCTTTTAAAGTCTAAACTTATGGTTTTGGTAAAAATAAGTTGTGCTTTTTTTTTTTTAAATCTGAACTTTAATCTGAAGAGACTAAATGGATTTCTGTTGGATTTATATAATGAACATGGTATTTCTTGGTTCAAGATTTTAATATGAGTTATAATACTATATGTTTTGACCACAAAATTAAAGTTTCTATTTAAATCAAATTCTGTGGGATAAGTGGAAATTGCTTTTCATTATTCAAGTGGTTCAGATTAATCTTTGCNTCTGTTCAGAGCTGCTGTTCCCAGTGGTGCCTCAACTGGAATCTATGAAGCTCTAGAGCTTCGTGACAATGACAAGACATGCTACTTGGGAAAAGGTGTCTCAAAATCTGTTGAGCACGTCAATAAGACAATTGCACCTGCTCTGATTAGTGTGTCACGTGTGTGTCATGCATGTTGCATTTAATGCTTGATAATCATTTTTTCTGTATATATATNCAGATAGAATGTCTGATTACACTATTATAGAAAATATTTGTCCTAAGGATGAATCTGTTAAATTCTACAGCACTGAGAAGTTGAACTTCCCAATAGCACATGCACAGAAGGATAGAAAAAGATTTAGCTTTGTGTTTAAACCAATATTCAACATCTCACTGCTCTTTCTTCACTGTGAGTTAACTTTGTGTACAAATAAGGACAAAGATACACAAAGACTGCCTAAGGTCAGTATTTTCTTTTAAAGTCTAAACTTATGGTTTTGGTAAAAATAAGTTGTGCTTTTTTTTTTTTAAATCTGAACTTTAATCTGAAGAGACTAAATGGATTTCTGTTGGATTTATATAATGAACATGGTATTTCTTGGTTCAAGATTTTAATATGAGTTATAATACTATATGTTTTGACCACAAAATTAAAGTTTCTATTTAAATCAAATTCTGTGGGATAAGTGGAAATTGCTTTTCATTATTCAAGTGGTTCAGATTAATCTTTGCTATCGATCTCACATAAAGTCATGGCAAACAATGGTGGCTTTAACTTCCAAACCCAGGTGTAATACTAGGTAATCTTGCAAGTGTGTTTGACCATCCTTTTATGAATTGTGAGATAAGCTTATCTCAGTACAACTTGGGTAGAAAGTATGCTACATTCCGGTACTACATCATCTCATGTGTTTTTGCAGCAAACAGTCCTGCACTACTTTACTGATTCTAAATAAAATTCACATTCTGTCTGAAATTTTACCGAAGATAATCACCAAATTTTGCTTTATGAGTAATGATTATGGTTTAAATTCGTTACCAGAGAATGCATTCCAAGAACTTTGAATTCGTATTTATTTTTGATGACTTCTGCAGACTGCCCTCAAAATATGTTTTAAATATTATTTGTCATTACTGGGCAGTATGTATTTGTAGCTACAGTTGTTTAAACTGTTTTTATAAAATGTTACCCTAAGAAAAATAATTACTGCAACTGAACTTCAATAATAACACTCTTAGAAACCTTGGAGGATTCTTAATGAATGCAAAGGTTGCATCCTGAAGCTCTCCGAAGGATTATTTTTGCCTGTATGTCATGCAGATATTTTTTCAAAGTTCTCCTGTATTTTTTGGTAACAATATTTGATAAAACTTATAAGGGAACAACTGTGCAGCTGGCAGAGCTGGACTGACAGACACTGATGATGTTTGAGCAACTGTAACCTCACTCACTGTTGTTTCCATCTGCAGTGTGTTCCACCTGATGAAGCTTGTACTTCTCTGAATGTGGATATGATCTTGGCCATGATGCACAACAAAAAAACCTTCACCAAGCCTCTTGTAATAACTCATGAGGGAAAATCAGAAGGTGTGAAAATGGGTTTCACTTGTTTAATAAAACTGTATATATTATATTGTGTTATATACAGCCATTTGAAATGGGGTTAAAAGAAAAGTACTCCAAGAATGAAGCATCTTGTGGTAGTACAGGGTCAGTAACTTGTTATTTGTTTAGACTTTTCCCTGGCAGAATTCGTCGTGGCAATTTGTTGCCCACTAGTGTTTCCAGCAGCTTCTTGTTGCCCAGAGGTCAATGGCAGTAATCTGTCTCCTGCTGCACCACTTCTTTATTGTGTCATAAGTATGTATCTAGGAATAACAGCAGTAGAATTACAAAGTTTTGAGAATGCTAAAGCCCAGTAAGTTTGTAAAGCAAGAGGGTGACCACTGGAAAGAAACTTACTAGACTGTTGGACAGTGAAGAGAAAAAGATGAGCTTTTATGCGACTCCATTTTTATACACTTCAGGTACGTTTCTTTCAGTGGAGGTTTTTGATAAGCATTCACATCTTTTGTGGAGTAATTTTATTACTGCTTTTGGTGTAATTGTTGGAGCAACTTGTTGTTGCTTATCTTTAATGTCTCTTACAGGTGTAAGAAAACTGAAAGATAATTTTCCCATCCTAAACCTACATAGTTCTGAGCAGCATGGATCTCTAATAAGATAGATTTTGTGTGTGTGTCTGTCATACTTTAGAAATAATAAACATTGTTTTAGTACCTTAATGTAAAGATTTGCTTTAATCTGAAGGGTAGCAAATATAAGTGAACTAAACTCAGTTCTGCACCCATATCTAGTAGAGAAGTTCTCTAATTCATGTTAGTGAAAGCTGTATCTATCTACAGACAGTTTGGAACATCTGAGGAGCTCTAGTTTTGTGAAACAGCAGCGCTCAGCTGACAAAAGTGGCATTGTGAGAATATACTGTAGCTTAAGGATATGCCCTGTGCTTTTCTAAAGTAACAGAAACTGAGAACTATTTCCAGTTTCATTTAGTTTGAAATTTCTTGATGAATCCCTCTGACAACAGCATCAGTCATGTTTTGATATCTTCATAGAAGGAGAAGGTATACGTGCATTATCTTTTCCTTTTGTATAAGCGTGGCAGTTTGATTAGTAAGCTCTAGTAGCTTTATAGATTCATAGATTCATTAGGTTGGAAAGGACCTACGTCCATATCAAAATCTTACAATTGTGTACAAAGGCCATTTGAAATTTTGGAATGCTTTTCAGGTCATGTCTAAGGATGGGGATGAGAAGTCTTTTAACCTCTACTGTACAGTGTGAGATTTTTAGTTTTCAAAGAATTTATAGTACAGCATTGCTATGGAACTTAAGGAACGAATGTTTCTATTTAACTTTAAAGGACAGCTAATGATTTATTTTACAAGTGTCTTGTTAATATGGGTAAAATCCACAGTGAATTCAAAGCAAGTAATAGTTTTGTTGATGTGATACAGCTTAAATCTCTACTTTGGGCCTGATTCTGTGCTCTTTCTTTTTACAAAGCTCCTGTTTTTTCATTTGGTTTTCTATTGGAGATGAATAAATCCCCCAACTGAAGTTCATCTTTCAATAAACGGACTTATACTCTGAGCTCTCTTGCCCTTCTGATGTGTGGAGCATTGTGTACAGCTCTCATCTAGGACTGCACTGAGAATGTTGCCTTTGTGAGAGGCACAAGGTCTTAGTGTGCAAAGACGAGCTAAATTTATAAAGATTAGTTGCAAGACAACGATGTGATAGAGTATTTTGTTGCATCGTGGGTGATTTAGTCTAATTGTGGGATGTTCCATGGAAATCTCCCCCAGCATATCACAGCTTTCAGACGTAATACAAAGTGGCCCATTAACAACGCAGTTTTGTTGGTATGCAGTTGTTCAGCAGTGAATGAAATGATGTCTTTCTGAAAGTACAGGCCAATGTATCTAAGTAAGATTTGAGAATAAGTCACATCGCATTACTGAACAGAGGAATTTACATCTTAGAGGTGGTGTTCATAATTTTTTTTCACATGAACAGGTCAGCTTTCATTGTTGTAGACCATAACCAGTATTGCAGCTGCTCTGTAAGCCAAGTGAAGGAGTCGTGTACTTGTAATTTCAAAAGTCTTACCTTTGTAATGTTTAGTTTACTATTTTTTTATTCAGATCTTACGACTGTCATTGATCCTGGTAGAAATCACAACTGTCTTATCTGTATGAGACTAATTATTTTTCCCTTTCTAGTATTATTACTGTTTTATACAGGCTCAGTTACATACACTGTTATGGTAGATCCCAGTGGAAGTGTCTAAAAGCTTCATGTCATGTTCTTTCCATATGTGTTTTAACACCCCTGTCCTAATTCAGTGAAATGCACATAGCTGTAGCCATTTAAATTCTTGGAAATATTTGCCCTTCTGTTGAAATAGTCTACCAAATTCATTATTCAAATTTCTGAAACTTCAGATTGTTATTTCAGCAAAAGGAAGTCAAGCTGAACAGCTAACAGGTGCTTCTGTTCTGAAAAAGTATAGAGCATCATGATAGTGTTTAAAAGCCAGTAGCTGCTTTTTCTGGGCTTCAAGGATTCCCATTGCTCCCATGTTGCTCTGAGCAACCCACATTAAAATAACATGAAAAAACTGGATCAGTAGGGAGAACTGATAGTGAGCTACATGGACTATTATTAATTAGGGGCCTTTATATTCTTTGTATGGAGGCCAATGATAGAACGTGTGTGGAAAATTAATTCTCCTCTTATCTTGGAAGGCATGTTGTTGGCACTTGGTCCCAGTAGAGTATTTAGACAATCAGATAGTGCCTTTAGCCATGTTTGTACTGTGGATTGCTCCCTGGTTTCAGTCGAACCTTCCTCCAAAATGTTACATTCAGTTATGTGTGGAAAAGCTTCCCCAGGCCCTCTTCTCTCACCTGTTTCCTACTACTGTTCCACCTGTTTCCTACTATCCTGCTGAGAGTGAGCTGAAGGAGATAACCACACATTAGAACAACTGAATGTAATGTAGTTTAAAGATAAAATACTATTTGGATACTGTAGGCACACGTGTCTGAGAGTGTAATGCCCTTATAGGATATTGCTGTCAGTTTAGTACTGCTGCTTGAGTTTAAGAAGCTAGAAAACTCTCTTGGTTTATGAACACTTTAAACAAATAACATTTATTTTCAGTTTTTTTTGCACCACTATGTTTATGTTGCAAATGCACTTGTTTTACTTTTTGGTCCCTAAAGATATAAAAATAAGTACTGGGGCACTGTCGTAACAAATCGTTTTGCAGCTATTGCACTGAATATCCTCAAATATTGCCAGAATTTATACAAGGTCCCTAGGTTACTGGGCAGTACAGAAGCAAACTCTGCAGCTAACCAAACAAAGACTTAGATCTGAAGCCAGAATCTCTGGCTCTTCTGCTTGAGGTGGCATTCTTGGAGAAAGATAAGAGGAACCAGTTAAGCAAAAGAAGAGAAAATTCTTCATTTCTTAACGTGTATTTACTTAATCTCTTTCTGCTACATGCTGATAACGATGATGATAATGCCAAGAATAATAACTTTGGTTTAATAGCTATGATCTTTAACTTCCTGTATGTATTTAAACCAAACCAGACAACCCACCACCACTAAAAAAAAACCAACTAAACAATGTTCAAAACAGAATACCAGCTAGGAATTAGGCCAATGCATGAATCAACGTGTATCCCTGCAATTTGGATGGACAAATGTATATTATGCCATAATAGTGATTTTTCCTTCAGAGATGATAGCCGTATGTTGTTCTGGTTTGGTTTTGGTGATTTAGCATGCTGGTATCTTATGTTTGTGACTGGTCAGTAGCCAGATGAAAGTAATCGCTTTAGGACAGCCCTTGTAATCTGTGCTCATTTAAGAGCTCCTCATACGAGTTATTAGACTTACTGCAGGTTAGCACTGATGATACCTGGGTGGGAAGTTGTAATGTACTTGCCAGCAAATCACACGTTGTGTGAATGTAGTTCATGCTATGATGTTTCTCTGAGGAATGGTAATATATGAATGGAATTTTTCTAGGCTGAGCAAGATTTGGACTGGTTTTCCCAAAGTTTTTGGTTTCTAAGATTACAATTAATTATTTCTGCCTGATCGGATCCTGAAGTTTACTTTCATAGTTTGGAGGCTCTGTGTAAAACTTTCTAATTTTTTTATTTGTTTTAAAACAGATCCTTCTCTTCCAAAATCAAATGTGAGGCAGCCATGTAAGTAACTCTTCAACCTATTTCTTTAAAACCTTAAACTTTTGTCTAAGAAAATTATCTTCAAGCTTTCTGAATTATGTGTGTGTGGGTGAGTTTGTTAAATTCTGGGACAGGAGAGAATTCTGCTAAGTGCTGCTAAAGGCATTCCCACTGATCTTTAGAGAGAAGGGATGTAATCGTATGTATATGTGAAAACTGGATTTGGGAAAACACCGCTTAGACTTTTAGTCTTAATGACTTAATTAGCCAATGTGTGTGTTATTTCCCCCATCTCTGCCAAGGATACTGCTTCCCAATACAAGAGTTTCAGCAGCAATACCATCTCAAGGAGCTCCTGTATTGTATTGCAAGCCTCACTCCTACATTGCACTGCAATTGCTGACATCTTCAATTACTATGGCACCAGCAATTGTAGGTCATGCTCTAGATGAGGATTCATTTATTTGTTTTTGCTCTGCTGTCTTGATATAATGAATTTTATTTTTCACTGTGGTCAGTGACTGATCCTGGAGAGGGAGAAAAAGGAGAGAAGCAGCACTAGGAGGCAAGAATAAACAGGAAGGTGAAGGTGATTTGCAGCTAAAATCAGGGATGAATGGAGAAGAGGGGAAATTAGAAGAGGAAGTGCAAAGGAGGTGTTTTTTTCCCCCTCTATTTTTGTCCCCTTAGCTTTGGAACTGAATTTACTCTAAATAACAAAGGTAATGAAAAATTATGCTTCTACTCCATTAGCCCCTAGATGACTTTCTCATCTTCACTAAGTCTTCTCAGAGGAAAGTGTATGGGGCTGGTGCCTTATGGAAAAAGAACAGCTCAGCTGAGGAGGTTCTTTTCTGTTTTGCATTTTAAAATGACCAAGTACAGATGAAGGAATGAGAAGTAGTCCCATATTAGAAATGGGAGAAAAGAAGTAGTCCCATATTAGAAATGGGAGAAGAACCTTCTAAGCCACTATCCATCTAGTTTTGCACATGCGGACGTGGTCACAGGCGCCCAGACTGGATTCTGAAGGCCCTTGCCAACAGAAACTGCTGGAGATGACATTTGTCAGAATGGGAATGGCCCTGAGGATCTCAGGAGCTGAGGGATGTCTGTGAGAATATCTGTTGAATGCAGGAACATGTGTGGTTATTTCTAAAGTGCGGGTGCTGGTTGTGTTTTAAGAACTGGAATTCTCCTGAAGGATACTACTGAGAAGATCTAGTCATTTCATTTCCTAGCCAGCTTAGTCAGTGAAATGTTATTTGTTGGCCTAAGCCATTTCGTGTACTGGGAGACATTAAAAAATACTGAAACTAGTAATCCATTTTGTAAGAGAAGATTTCCCCCAAATGGCTGATTAAAGAGTGTTTTTGAAACATTTCTAATAACCAAAAAGAAAAAGATGAAAGCTGGAAGCTTTTTTGATGTTCAGCTCTGGGGCACTGTATCAAGGATCCAGATGCTGTTACCCTTGGAATGGTACTGCAAAATTGCCTCTCCCCTAGAAAGTGATCTTGTGTGTGTGGTGGGGGTAGTGTTCTATTTCTGTGTTCTGGAATTAATTTCAGTTATTGTTTTTCACATTTGGCAATCTTTTCAATTGTTTCTATTTATGTTTTTGCTGACTTTTTGTTGGAATCTCTTTCCTCTTAACAGCAGTTCCGTTCTCCACCTAGAATTCAGACTGAACTTGCAGGAGATGTAGGGAAAAGTTTGCTTGAATATTAGGGCATTTTAATTAAAATAATCTTTTGCTGAAAAATCTCTGCCTCTGTGAAACACATTTTTAAGATAGAAGGATATTTAATTGAAAGTAACTTATTAAGAGCCAACTGAAAATGCTTAATTTTTGCAATGTGTTCCACATTTGGGTGTGCAGAGCTGAAGCTTTGCTTTGTGATGTAGAACGGTTGGAATGAAGCCAGTCTCCAACAGCATCGTTTTTATTTCCTTGATGCTAATCCGCTGCACTGTTCCTTAAAATGGTGCTTAACTATCTATGAACTTAAACTAAAATAAAAAGTAAACAACTTTTTCCATGAAAGTTGAAGAGTACGTGTTGTTAAACACTGTTTGTCACTGGCAACATTAAAAGCCCTTATTGTGTGTGTTTGCTTTTTAGCTGTGTTGTATGGCTTGGACACCCTGACGGTCGTGGGCATTGCCTTTGCAGCATTTGTAATTGGAGCCCTGCTAACAGGGGCACTGTGGTTCATCTACTCTCACACAGGTAAGCATAAGGGTTGTTAGTGACTTCTGTGTAGATCATGATGCAGGAAACACAGTGTGGTGTGAGTCCTTGCAGTGAGGGAGGGGAAGGGAGCTAGCAAATAGCCATCTTGCCCTTGTTTCTCACTTGCTGTTCTCTGTGAGCAGTTCCTTGCAGGAACCTGTTGATATTTATGAATAGATGGGTACCTGCCCTGCCTTAATAGGAGATGTTATGTATTATGAAAATATTTTAAAATTTTACAAATATCTTAAATGTGAGTCTTGAAAAACTCACCTGGGATCTTGAGAGTAAAACTGAGTTTTCCTGGGTTGTGCATTATCATTAGTAGCATCTCTGTGTTTCAAATTAATTAGCATATCCGTTAATGTTTCCCTTTTGGTTCGCATACTACTTTTTCTAATTTATTAGTGTTGTTTTTATTTTTTAAGTTACTAAATTAGATTTCTGTGACTCAGGATGTGATGTGACCAGTGGGCTAAATGTCTGGAAGAATGCCTTACTTGCTTTGACATTTTCTGAATATAACTAGGCTTAAAGTGTTTCTCTTGGTTACATAGAAATTTTGCCTCAGCCATTTATTTCTCTGTTCATAAACTGTTGCACAAGATGGTAGAAGTTGTGGGTAATCTTATTTAGTTTAACCCAAGCAAATGACCAAAAATGTGCCTGAAATTGATGCACCTCTTAGTGTCTCCTTCTCTCACTTTTTTCTGTACTATAGTGAGTTAGCAGAAATCCAACACCATAAGAAGCAGAGTTTGTTTAGGGAGCTGTCTGTGTCATGACTTGATGTGAACAAAGGTTGGACAGAGATAAGGCCTTGCTTTGGGGTGTGTTATGTTGACTGCTTGTCGATTATTGAGTATCTCAGAATCTCTATAGCCTGCTGGACTACCAACTACTTCCATTTTTGACACTGCAAGAGTCTGCCAAGATCTCTGGGAGGTGGGGAGAGAATGTGAGGTCATTTATTCCAAAACTGTGCAGCTCTGGAGCCCTAGGATCGTCCCATACCACATTACAGGGTACTGTGGGTTTTTCTCTACATTTAAAACCTTATGGAAACTACATAAGTTTAAGAATCCAGCCCTGTCGGGTCAGTGCTCCTGTAAATATTATGACCCAGGAGCTTACGTTGATTTGGAAAAAATCTGTTTTATTTCCAGTTGACAGTACAACAACTTTATATAAGCATTTTAATACTTCCCAATGCATCAGCTGTGCATGAAACTTCTTTGGAATTCAGAGGCAAATATGGAAACTGTAAATGCTGGGATCATAAGTATAAACAGTATTATCCTGCCCCATATACTAACGTAACATTATGCAAGAAATGTAAGTGTAATTTTGATGGGTAGGTAGGAGGTAATTTCCAAGTAGACAACACTTACTAACAAAAAATGTAAAACACTTGTTAAATTAATATAGTTGGTTCTGTGTTTGTGAAAGTTGAGATTCTGTTCATATACAGAATCAACTGTAGACACATGTTACGTGTCAGTAATAACAGAAAACTCAGAAGCAATGATAAATCCTTCAGTAACAGCAAGGCTTGGACCATTCCCATTAAAACTATTACATTAACAAAGTACATCAGTCATAGTTACCATGTAAAAGTAGAGAAGAAGACAGCTGCTCTGGCTTTGTGTTTAAGAGATGAAAATAAGTGGAGGAAAAGGCCTGACTAAGAGAAAAAAATTACTTAGAAGAAAAAAAAAAAAAGGAAGGACACACTGTAACTCATCAGATCAGAGAATTGCAGCAGTAAGATGAGAAAATTATCTAGGAAGTTATCTGGGTTGGATTTTGAAAGTAAGCCCACTTTCCTGCACACAAATTTTCCACAACTAACAACTTGTACCTACAAAGCATAACTTCAGCAGAGTCAGTGGAGGCTCTGCCAGGAACAGTCTCTTAGAGGACAACTGCTGTGACAGACGAGATAATCCAGCTACAGTGGAAACACCTGAGAATCAACTGCAGACTTAGGAAAATAAGGAGGAAAAAAACATTATCTAAATATCATCTATGGAGTGGCTGTCTTTTGCTGTTACAGAATTCACACTCTGTTGTATTGTTCTTTGAAATCTCATCTTTTGTCGCAAGTAACTTTGCGTTTCTATTCTAATCTTTTATTTATCCCAAAAATTGGAAAAAGAGTTAACATCAAAATTGTGTATTTTAGTGATGCCCAGAGAACTGGGAAAAGCTGCTACTGATGGAGAATGCCAGTTTGCCAATAATAAGGTTTGCTGATTGATTTCACCACTATGGCTCTCTTGGCAGACACATTGCAGCATGGAGAAAGTTTTACATGTGTGAGCTCCTTTATTCATTTGTATTGGCTGTTACCATAAAAAACCTCAGTTGACAACAAAAAAAGAACTAAAAATAAGTAGAATCTAATCTCAAAATATTGAGCAGGAATTATGTTTTGTTTTTGTCTGTCATTTAGGACTTCTGTTGTTTTCAGTGATTAAAATAAGAGATTTCTTCCAAAAGCATCAAAATTGTGCTTTAAAATTGTGCCAGGCTTTCTGAAACAATTCAGCGTAGAGTACAGTTGTCCTAAGGTAAACAGGTAAGAGAGGAGAAGAGAGAAGCTATCATTATAACCATGGAGGAGATATTTTAGCCTACCTTTCTGCAAAAGGGGCTCCCTAGTTTTGATCCTTTGTCCAATTGATTAAAGGCCATGAAAATCAGCTGACAGCAGTATGACTGGAGAGGGCTCAGGAACTAAGGGAAAGCAGCAGAGATTTGCTACAATTAAGTGAAGAAATTCTTGCAGTGTGCAATTTCAGAAACCTTTCAGAATTAGCTATGAAAATATTAAGTATCCATCTTAAAAGGAATAATTGTGCTAAGGAAAGCACATGTGCAAATCTGTCAGTTAGCGGGGCTGCCTAGCCTATCTCAAAGGTGTAAACAGAAAACTGTTACAGAGAATGTCAATCACTTCATTCTCTAAGGAAGTGCTTTTTTCTGCTTCAGACAGTGCTGCAAGTTGAAAGGATAGAATGTTCCAAAATCTGAGAAGTTAAAAGCGTCTCTCCTCCCCCACTTCTCTTTTTTTTTTTTTTTTTATGGGATCTGATTTAAAATAAACTGACATAGCAACCAATTATATTTGGCAAATGGAGATAGAAAAGCAAACATTCAGACTTCCTGGACAGGGAGTACAACTGGCAACTTTCCTAAGTGTGAATAATAAAGTGCATGTTGTCGCGCTCGGATGAGTAAAAGCTTGTTTACTGTCAATAGACATGTCCATTTTGAGTAGTCCTGGTTCAGTAATGTTGGATACATTAATCTGTTTACAAGACGACAGATGGGAAATGCCTCTTTAGCAATAATTTACATTTCTTTAAGTCCATTTCATGAATATTCTTTAAAAATACTGTGCTGCAGCTTTGCTGGGTGTTTAGGAAATAAGATGTGGGAAAAATCAGCCAGTCCAAGTACAGTTGCTGGTCTGTGTTTGTAACAACACAGTGACAAAGTCTCTTTTCTTCAGTCCTTAAAAATTTATTCCACAGCTGATTGGGGTATGTGCGAGCTGCCAATAATTGCTCTAGAGATGAGGCACTGAAGAGGAAATTGAATTCCAGCGGGGGATGCCAGTGAGGGAGGGGCTGCCATCCCAAACTGAAGGGAAGTGCCTGTAGGACGCTTCCAAGATGAACTGAAAGGAGCAGGTAGTGTCATAGGGATTGCACAGACTCACATGGTGCTGTCACCTTTCTGTAAAGAAAACAACACACGCTTAGCTTATAAATGAATTTCTGGTTAAATACATCCAGATTGCTCTGACACACTGACGCAGAGCTGTGTAACTGCGGTTTATAAGTGGGTGACAGCGGGGGGAGGCAGGGGCCCCACTAGGGGAGCCCGGCCGGAGCTGCGTCCTCCTGTGCTGCCAGCTGGGGTTAGCCCTTCACTGCCTTCTGATGTTTTTCCTTCACTTGTTTTGTCTTAGTGAAAGGCAGTTTGTTTATTGCTGCCTCTGTAAATATATCCTTTTGTACTAAGGAAGGAGGTCTCATACACAAACAACTGGAGGAGAAGAGAGCAGCTAGGAGGGGGAAGCTTTCCAAACAAGGCTTATGAAAGTCTTTACAGTATGGTAACACAAAGCACTGATTTGATACAGCTTATTCTGATGAGTTATAAAGCTGTTTCTAATGCAAGTTAGAGGTGAAACACATTTTATGTGCAGATGGCTGGGGCTGGATTCTGACTTGTTGCCTGTAAGCAGAAGTCTGCATTTTGCTGTGAGCTATGTATTTCTTACATTGTGGAGAACAGAATCCACTCACAAAAGTCAAGGCTCTACTTCGTGTCTGTAAGGGTGAGACTGACCTTCCCACTCAACATTTCTTTGGCCTCCTGGGCAATGAGTTTTAGTGGCTTCGTTGATTTGTTTTTTTTCTGTCCCTTCTGCTTTCCCCATCCCAAGGGAGAAGTGGGATGCAAGGCAGTTCTGTGTGCTCCGGAGCTGTGCCTGGGCTTACAGCTGTAGCTGCTGCACAAGCTTGCAGTGACCCCAGCAATTCCCATTACAAAGAACACTTGCAGCCACTGCTGTGAGAAATCCTCAGACCTCCCCTGTTCAGAGTAGGCTCTGAGGACCCTGCAGCTGGCAGAACTATGTTTTCTTCATCCGGTGCAAGTCTGTTGGCTTTGGCCTGAGATGCAACATGTTAAGCACATGCATTCTCTTGGGTTCCTTCCTGAGGAGCACAGCATGCTAGAAACTGGGCATGGAGCGTGCCATGAGGCACCTACAGGAGGACCTGTCCCTGCTCTGTGACCCTGTCACTGAAGTGCTTGCTCTGAGCAGGAAAGAATTGGACTCCACCTTTCTCCAGCTACTGGCAGACCTAGCCCATGGGATCAGATAACCACCAGCAAGACATTTTTGGCAGCAGGTCTGCAGTCCCCCTCAACTCATGATGCAGGAGTTCCACCAGCCTTTGGCTCTTCCTGATTATTTCAGCCCATGATCCTGCAAAATTGTTCCTTCTTGCGACTTTGCTGGGAGAGTGGCTGTGTCTGTTAGTTGCCATGGGTTGTTCCATGGCTTCATGTGGCAGTGATTTCTCTGTGACTGTGCTGAGATCTCAGACTTAATCTCCAATCTGTGATTACAGTCATAGAATGGCTCAGGTTGGAAGGGACCTTAAAGATCTAGTTCCAAACCTGTGCCATGGGAGGAGGGCAGTGACAGTGTAAATCACATAAACTTCATTTTCCCATCTGTTCTAAAGAGGCTGTTTTGCAATATTGCTACAAATGAGGTTGCAATAGTGAGCACTGAAACTTTAAAATAAATAACTGGGGCTTCTTTTTTTTAATATTATTTATGATTTCCTATGTGGCCTCAATGTGATATTTTGGGCATTTACTTTATGACACAATCCAGTAAGAGCTGGATTTCTTCCAGAGGATCCCTACCACATGTGCAGAAGGGACATGAAGACAGCAAACAAAATCTAGGTTTTACCAGGAGTTGTAAATCTGGCTTTAACTCCTGAGTGCTTGATTTGGCAATCCAGTTAACAATAGGCTTTTAATTTATTGTCAATAAACAATTTACAAGAAGTGGTGAGGCTTGTTCTCACTGAGTTGTAAGTACTACACATACTGTGGCAGCTGTAAGGGAACTTCCTACATGTTGCATTTGGAGTACATCAAGTCAAGGTTGCAGCATAGCCTGTTGTTTTTCTACACTAAGAAAATGGATCATGTCTCAGGATATGTGGTATCCTGCTGACTGATGAACTTTGTCTTTAGCTCCAGCTTCTCAGTTATAGCAAATGTGCATTGGAACAAAAGTCTGCATTTCACCGGCCTTTCTCCATGGAACAGAAAAAGCTATGAGGTTGCCTGAATCACGTAATGAGACACACTTGAGTGATGGCTGACAACCGAAGGTGGACACTTGTTCATTTTGGTCATTTCAATTTGCTGCTTTTACAGTGATTAAGAAAACAGCAATACTATTTTCCCCATGTGCATAGTGATCCTAAGGTAACAAAGTACAGTCACGTTTTCAGCAGTATGTTGGGGTCTGACACCCAAAGCATTAGTTGTATGGAGAAAAAAAACACCAGAGGAAAAACTGGGAAGGAATGGAATATTTTCTATGACAACTAACATTCTCCATTTCTCTCCTCCATCTCCTTTTCTCTCCTTTTTCCCTCAGGAGAAACAGCTGGAAGACGGCAGGTCCCTACATCCCCACCAGCCTCTGAGAACAGCAGCGCAGCACACAGCATCGGCAGCACGCAGAGCACCCCTTGTTCCAGCAGCAGTGCAACCTAACTGTGGGGAGAGCAGCACTGAGGCTCAGCAGAGGAGTGCAGAGGTTCAAATGACTGTGTGTTGTTGACATCAGCATTTTAAAGCTCAAAGTTTGGTTCCTTTATGAAAAAGTGATGATAGCTTGTTCTACACACACAAAAAAAGACTGATTTTCTTTTGGGGAAGCCACTATGTGTGTGTGTACATGGGTAAGCACAGCCTTTTGGATCTACAGCGTGTTGTGCTACATGTGACAAAGCTACTAATGTTATAGTACTGCAACCTGTTCTAGGGGCCTCTGGGCCCTCAATGTGAAATCTTTGCCAGTTTGGAAAAATGCTGCTTTGTCTGTATGACCTTTTTCTTTCCCTAAACCTTCTTATTAACACAAGGTATTCATTAAGGGATTTCAAAAAGATAGACAGAACAAAAAATATCTTAGGTCAAAGGATTTCTATTTGTCTAAGCAAGAAAGCCTCAAGGTCAAAACTCTTTGGTTAATAACATTTTATATACAGCTATGTTAGCAACTTATGGGTAACCTTTGTCTTGTTAAGCTTACAGCTACAGCATCTCATTTGCTTTTCTGTTGTGTTTGCAGCTTCAGGTTTGTTCCAATTATTTCTGTTTTAATACACGTTGATTTGGTTTTTGGAGAAGAGCACACTCTAACATTCCCTTTCCTGTTTTTCAGTCAGAAGCTCTTTAATAAGAGATTTTCTTTAATCTACTATACCAAATACAAACACACACAAACATTGAGATCAATAATGTTCTTGTGCACTAGTATAAATGTGTGTGTCCATTTAATGGCAGTGTCCTTATACAAATAGATGTGTATCTGAATATCTAGGTCCAAACTTGTTAATTCAACAACTGCAAAATTAGCTCAGCATGCCTTCCGTGGGTAAAAAATAAAATGATATATCTGAAACAACTGGCTCTTCAGTTCGTAATGGGTAGGTAGAGGAGACAAAAAAAAAAAAAAAAGGGGCTGTTCTACTCCTTTAGCTCCCTCCAAATTCCCTTTAAAATAAGAGGTGATTTTGAGAGAATGTGCAGTAGAGCCTATTGTTTTTGTAAAATGCCACCTATGAAACTAAACTTTTCTCTTAAGATATGTGTGCAGTTGTTTGTGCCAAATCGTTATATGAAGATTACAATTCAATAGTCCCAAAGTAGTGGAAAAAGGTACTGAGGTTTTTTTTAGTTTATTGCCACAGCCTGACCTTTGACTAGATGCCAAATGAGAAGAAACTGTGTGTAACTTTTATGTGTGACTTTTTGACTGTTATGTTGCCACTTTGTAATTTTAATGTGTCCTACTGATCTTTCTCCTTTAAGGAAAAGTGAGCATTGTTTTCCTCTAAAAATAAGATGAGTAACTTTCACTGATTTTGGTAAAGATTACCTGTGTTTTGCAAGAGGAGAAGGGAATTCATTACACTAGAGTGATAGTCTGCTCTGAAGTCTGAGCTGCAGATTTCTTTTGCTGATTCTACACTTGTGCCTTGCTGATGCCAGGGCGGTCAAAGTGCAAGATATGCAATGGATGCTAAGCACCCAGAGTTGGGTAGAAGAGTATTGCTCAATTTGAATCAGATTTGTTACTAATCCTGCAAGCATTTATGCCTATGGGTAGCTACATGCATCATCTTGGTAGTACATAAACATGCTCAGCTCTACAATTTACTGATATTCTCAGAGTCAATAGAGACATCCAGTGCATAGAGTTACACATGAAGACTGGTTTATCTTACTAGGCCAATGAGTAGTCCTGAAAACATCAGCAGGAATTGTCATGCAGGCGTGGTTGTACCCATGCTCAGAGTGTGCAGGATTGGTTCTGAGGTGTCAGGAGGATGAAGGTGCTACCTGTGTGGTCGAAAAGAAAGCGCTTTGCCTAACCTTCAGCAGAATGTATTGTAAAAGCATATTCTATGTGTAAAGTCTTTAAAGATGTCTTCAGAGAAGACTAGAGTCTTTAAATTCAATCATAGCTATATTTTACTACATTAAATTTGTGTATAAAGATATATTTAAATGTTTTAGATAAATGTAAGTTACTCTATATGAAATGTTTAATTTCAGTTACTGTGAAATTTACGTACTCTGTAAATTCTTTCCCCATTTTAACCCTTTCCTTCAGATATTTTATTAAGTAGTTTCTCATAAGAAGTTATTAGATTTGGTTGTTGGGAGGGATGGGTTAAAAATTTCTATGTAAAATAGATGACTTTTATATTTTTGAGAGAAATGTGCTGCATTAACAATGTTTTTATTAAAAAAAATACTCTAATTTTAAAATGATGTAGAGATTTATATTTACTGTTGGATAAACCAAATATTAAGTTCAAAGATTCAGTTTATTGGCTTCTATTTCAAATATTTTAATTAACTGAACTGGATGTACTTAGCTGTTTAATTCAGAAATTTTAGTCAATCTGAATTAATTGGCTATTGGAGATTACCAAAAATGCATATAATTCTTTAGAAGATGGAAAAGGCATTTCTGATTCGAGAGAGAGAGAACTAAAATGAATGTTCCAATAGCTTTATTACAAAAATGTATAGTACTTTCCAGCAGCTATTAAGTTGCCTGTGATTCAGAGTACTGATACGCCTGTAAGCTCTGCTTTTATAGCAGCCATTCATATCTACTGCAAGTTTCTGAATTTGGTGTGGCAGGCTATCTGAATGTGTAACTACAGAGACACTCATTTCCCAAGTCCATCGAACGTGGGCTTGTCACACTGAATTTCATGTGGCAAATGTCTGCCTGCTGTGGAGAGCCACCTCTGTACCACTGATGTCCCAGCACAGGCCATTAAAGCAGGGCTTTGGGAGGGCTGGCTGTATGCTGGCTCTCAACACAGTGGTAACTTAGTGTAATCAAATTTATACCGAAAGAACTTCTTATGCAAGAATGGGAGGACTGGGTTTAAAAGGGACACCTTTTCTCTGAAAGCTATTAGTAACATTCTTAAACTCCAAAGCATACTGCTTGTTGTGGCATTTGCTGCCTAATCACTAACCTTACAGCATTTGGTGTTGGACATTACTAAATCGATGTTTCAAGAAGTCAGAGCTTTCTGTGATAGAATGTTTTTGTATCATTTTCCGTATGGAAATGGATTTTCCAAAATGTCTGTAGATGTTGATGATTGTAAACTTTCCCCTGCCTTTTTCTAACCATTTCTTGTATGTACCATTCTTTCTGTTACGTATATCTACCTCATGCTTCACAAGAAGACTGTACTCTTGGCTGTGCTGACAGCCCTTCCTGTGAGGCGACTGTTCTGCCATGTTGTTGTTTGTCATTCATGGGGATGTTCACAGAGTTAACAATATTTCGCAGCCATGTACCTACCAGTTCTACACACAGTATTCTCACCTTTAAATAAATATTTCTTTAGGATCCAAATGCCAGATTTTATTAAATCTAAGAACATTAGAAGTGTACTTGCTAATACCTGTGGCCAGTCAGAACACCCCATTTGTACTACGCGTTATGTTCAGTATTTTGGAGACTTGTGGTAAGTGCTTAGTTGTACAGTTTTGATAACCACAGTTTCATGTCATCCTAGTCTCTTGTGCACAATAAAGTATATATCAGTTTATTAACAGTCGATGCTGTGATTCATTTATTTGAAACAGCTGATACCAACAAACTGTGAAAAATGATTGAGATCTGTGTTACTGCCTATTTCCTCCTCTTCTATAAACTTCAGTGAGAATTGTCTGTTAAGGCAGGATTTGATTTTGTCCTATCTTTTTCTCCTTTCTCTGCTCTTTTATCCAGTGATTTGATTGTCTTCTCAGTATCATGGCTGCTTGCAGAAGGCAGCAGACATATTTAGTTGAATGCTGCCATTCTTCATTCCAAGTCCAGAGTTCAGATCCTGCAGGTGTGTTCAGTTGTTGTATACTGTGACATGTCCTAAGTCCTATCCTGCACAAAGCCTGGCTTGAGAACAGCCCAAACCAAGGGTCAGCTGGGAGTCCTCCATCTGAAGCAACAGAGCTCCCTTGGTCTGTTGTACACTTAACTGCAAGTACACTGGAGATGAGCAAACAAGGCTGAGCTGTATTTTCATTACTGAGGGGTCGTGCTCTGCTAGATCAGATAGCTTGGTCAAATGCCAGCAGGGCAAGGGTTTGGATGTTTACTATCCTAAGTTATTGCTTTGTTTCCTGTATTTCATGTGCAAAATATTCTTTATGGGCAGTCTGGGGGAGCTGGCCTCAGCTGTATTTTCTTGGGTTATTCAAAGGTTATGGCTATTAACTCACACAATAAAGTTACTTTGAAAAGGAATTCCAAATGTTTGGTGATCATTTTTAAATATCAGGATTCCTTCAGTACAAATAAAACTATTAATTAGAAGCAATCATAAGTCATAAGCAAGCTGTAAGCTTAACTCCCAAAAGTGCAATAGATTTATTGCTTCTTAGCAGCCATATATCAGTTTCTGAATTAGACAGCGTGAAGATACTGGAGCTTTTCTTCATCTTTAAGATTTATATTTTGACTGAAATGTGGTGCAAATCACATGATCAATCTTTTATGTTAGGATTTAATTTTAACATAATACCCAACAAAATATGGTACAATATTTGCATGAGCTTCTATACATTAAAAATCGAGTCTTACCATATTATAAAGTATCAGTGCTGTAAGAATTTGTTTCTGAAGACCTTTGTGAGTGAAACGAACATTTGGGAATGTCAAAAAATACCAAGTGCTAGTTTCATGAAAAACACAGTCCAGATCCATTCTATTTTAAACAATTAAATTTATTACAGCATTCCTTCCAACACAATACAAAAGGAAAAGGAGCCAATGTTTTTGATACGTTTTCATAGTTGTCACTTTGTAATGGTAAAGTAGATATCTATGGGGCTGAAAGTCTGTTTGCAGCTTAGATTTCATACTGCAATCCCAGTCCTTCAGCCCACGAGCAGCCCTCATGAACCTGTATGCATTTACAGTTGGAATTCTTCATATAAGAAAGATCAAATTACATCATTTCACCTACGCTAAGAAGGTAGCAGTTGGAATTACATTTCTATAGATTCTCACTCATTGGGAGTCTTAAGGGACTCACTGCAACATGTATGGCAGGTGCACACTGAGGTACCATTGGGCCTGCCATGCCCCAAGGCTTGCTTGGCTGATGTTCAGTCTTGCACAGTGCTTCAATTTCTTTTTGTCTGGAAACAGCATGAAGAGGAGATGGTTTGCAGAGCTGAAAAAGAAAAGCTGCACAAAACTGTTACTCTTGCACTTTTTAAAAATGACAACTCTTTTTCCATCCAATTATTTTGGCATGGATATATGAAAAATTGGTTAAAAAATGTTTGGGTGGAGTCTCCTTTTTGCTCAGCTGTTGCTTATTGCTGCTTGTAAACTGCCTGAGTCGGTTCTAGTAAGGAGCGTACTGTACTTGCAAAAAATCAGTATTTTGAAGATCAAAACTGAGTGTTAAGCTGAGAAAGCTGATGGTATAAGTACCTCAGAAAACTTGATGTACATTTTGTCAGACTTGTGAGTTTTTCAGAGTGTCCTAGTTAAAATCAAAATGCAATTTCTGTCAGGGACTGCTGCGTTTCCAATTCACAGAGCATTTATCTTCCAGGTTTTCTTTGTGAATGGAATGAAAGGATCAACAAGTTTTTGTTCTGACCTTCAGCACAAATAGGTATATTCCTTGGATTCACAAGAATTAGAGATATGGGAAAATCTTTGTTCTAAACAGTATTTTTAGTGGTCTCTGATCCCCAAAGCAATCAGTAACATTATCTGTTAAGCGTGGAAAACAAACAAGAAAATTACAGGATTATATATGCAGAGCATTTCCATCAGGCATATTTAAGATTTCACAGAATTTCTGAGTGGTGAAGGACGTAACAGAAAGTTTAGATCACTGGCAGGGAGTGGTAAAACAACCTGAAGGAAGCAGCTGGAAAGCATCTGGACACATAGCAGTGAAGGCCAGCGTAGTGTGGCAGTCTGAAGGGGGCTGCTGCCCCTTCTGTGGTCACAGGCAGTGTGTGGTGAGAGCCCCGGCCTGCAGGCCGTGCTGCTGTTGCCAGAAATTCACACACAGATGGCTGGGCATCAGCAATCCAAGCAGGATTATTACTGACAGGCCTTGTGATGTTAACTTTGGGATGCATCTGGGCTCATGGTAAGTTCTTCATTAACAGATGCTTGCTTTTTCAGACGTATGTTTTTTTGGGTAATCCAAGCCGTTTTGTGTGACTGCCTTTGCTTCAGAAAACAGGACTGTGAGATATAAATAAAGTGTGTTAGGAATCACTAACTCAAATGTCAAACTGAGGTGCTAACATTTAGGTCGGCCAGATGGTGAATGTTCACACTTTGAGGAGGCAAACAGATAAAGTCCTACTCCTGCCTTCTAGGTAAATTCTCAACTGCTAAAAAAAACATGCTTAGAAATCCAAAGTACCAAGCTCTGTCATGAATGAGGGTGAGCTTGTCCTTGCCTGTGTCACTCCTGAAGCGAGATGGTGGCCCTCAAGGTGATGCTTTCAGCAGGGTCCCTCTGGCTGGATCCTCAGGTCTGTCAGGTGGCACAAAATGGCGGCACAGTGCCCAGCTGCCCCTATGGCTTTGTGGTGGGGCTTGCACAAAGCAAGAGGGCAGAAGGCTGCCAGCAGGGGCAGCTGGGGTATGCAGCATCGCCTGGAAATGAGTCCTCAGAGGAAGGAGGTCTTGGAGAGTTACCTGAAAGAGTGCTAACATGGCAGAATGGGAGAATGGGGTGGAGCTGTTGTGAATGTCTTTTGACTAATTGTTGCTGCTGCTGAGTTGTGTGGGGACTGATCACGGCCCCCACTCCTTCTCTCTGTACATCCCCAAGGCCTGCATGGTCTGGCATTCTGTTCAAAAACCACACTTTCCCTCGCTCTTCTGCTTCAGGTGGGAGGAGACTCAACAGTGGGTCCTGATGACAGACTTCAGAACTTCTCCCAGCCCCACACATAAGGGCTCGTCAGGCAGCTCTGAGAGGGACCAGGGCAGATACAAGACAACACAAACATGTATGTGAAGAGAAAGTTGAAGCTGAGGGCACCAGCTAAGCTGGTGGCAACCTCAGTCTGATGGTGTGAGGAGTGGATGTCACTGAGGGCAGAAAAAGAAGAAGATCTGCAATGAGTTTATTGTTGAAGAGGAAAGGTTGAATCAATGCTGTGACTATGAGTACTATAGCATGAGAACTGGAGAATTCTGCTTCATTCTGGGCAGGGTGTAGGGATGGTTATTATACACTGTATGACACCCTTTGTCCCATTACAAAGCTATTGTAAGTACGCCCATGTTTTTGCTGGCACTGCTCACTTAATTTTTGTTTTCCCTTAAATGTGTGTCCCTGAAGTGAGTCATATTTTCTAGATGTTAGACAACAAGGGTCTGTCATAAACTGAGAGGCTCTTGCTGGTCACTGGCCTCTCCCCTGTCCCTGGGCTGCCTGACAAGGAGTTCACAGGTAGTCTCCATCCTAGCTCTGGCATGGCACTAATTGCAATTGATTTTGTCTAATGGTAGGAGCAGGATTATGCCAAACTAATGGCAGAAGGTTGCTCTGTTGCTTTCTAAACTTTTATTTATGGTATTAATGTTCCATTAGAAGGAAAAGACAAAAGAACTTAAATTAAAAGTTACATAATAGGCTGAGAATACAAGTGTTGAAAGTGAGATCTCATACTTCATAATCAATCAATCAGGTTAAACTGCTGTAAACCAAGGACAAATTTGTTATTTTCTCTTTTAGAAGCTGCAAGAAAGCTTAATTGCTGTGTTGGTGGGTTTTGTTGTTTTTTTTGTTTGTTTGTTTGTTTTGTTGTTGTTTTTGTTTTTAAGTAATGCTAAAAAACACCATTTTGTGGGACCCAACTACAGTTTTATAGCATTTCTACGCTTTTACTGAACAAGGACAAAACTGTGATATCAAAAAGCTATCTATTTGTACATTTCTGTTTTCAAATATAAGTGCATGTGGGTATACAAGCCTGTGTTATTCCATCTAGTAATGGGAAAACTCAGAAGGGAAAATACCAACATGTAGCATAGAGAGTAAGTGCATGTGAGATACGAATAGCATGAGAGATATGAATAGGCCTGAAAGCACCTGGAGCATGCAGGCCAGTGCTCCTGCTACCAAGTTTCCTACATCTGGAAGATACAATTCTTCTCTGCGCTCACTGTTCAAATCTCAAAGCAGTGGGCTGTCCTGGCCTGGAGCAAGCAGGTGTAGAGACACCAACCTGTGCTTCCTCCTGCGTGGCCATGGGCTCTCCTGGAGCCCTGCACCTTCCCTGTCTCCCTTGTAGGCACAGGAGAGGTCCTACAGCAGTTCCTAACTGAGTGCCTGAGGTCAGCTGGGATCAGTTGGGATGACCCTGAAGTCCTGTAGCTGAATGGGAATGAACTGATGGATTCTCAGAGGCTGTGTGTGCCGGTGGTGCGGATGTAAAACCACAGTAATGTAAATTTCTTGTGACAAAATTAGCAAAGTTTATAGTTATGTGGAGAAGATTGGAGGAGGTCAGGGCACTGCTGCACAGGTGTGCAGCCTCTGTCTGTAGTTGGGATAATAAAATGTTGCATGCAGATTACAAAGTTGGATGAAGATTTTTGACAGCATTGAAAGAAACCAATGTGTGCAAAGCTGGAGGCACTTGCCAGTACCTAACATCAGTGCCACATCTGCAGAAAAACAGTTTGCTGTTACTCAGAGTCGCTGTTTGATTTTTAGAACAGACTAAGGACCATGTTCTTAGCTGGTACAAACCAGCTCCTTTAACTTTAGTCAAATTGTGTCTGTTTACAGCAGCAGAGAATCTCTCAAGTGCGTAAGCTTCTCTGAAGCACCAAATAGAAGCAGTATGAGGTGGCAAGCAGCCAGTTTGAACAGCTGCCAAAGCACTTCAGATCCAAAGATGATTCCTTGAACCCCAGCATCCCCCACCCTCTTCAGGCTTCTATTGAAAGCAGGACTTACTCCCTGGTCTCCACAGGCATACCTCTCCAAACCCCAGCTCACACCCCACCCACTTATGCAGCCATCTGAGTTCCTCTGTGCAGCAGTAACACTTCTTTTCACAGCTCTAATCAGCATCACAAGCTCTTATTTCAAAATGAAGTTGTGAGTACTAAAGGAGCAGGGCTATTCGGGCCTTGGTGAATTGTTCAGGTTTTACTGCAAAATCCTCCAGAGAAGATTGAAGCAGGTGTTCTGGGCTGTGTGCATTCAAGCAAACAAATAACATGTTAATTAGTCCTGGAGGTATCTAGAGCAAAGCCACAGGCTCTGTCTGACACTGCCAGCCCTTGGTCACTCTGGACCTGATTGCAGCACAGAGTAACACCCGCAGTCTCTTCATTTGCTGTGGAACTTGGAGCCGTCCCCATCCAAATGCACAGTGACGTATGTGACAAGTTGTCGTCCTGGGGTGTGCTGTGTGTGTCCCTGTCACGTGGAGAATTGCTCCCAGCAACACTGCTGCCTTCGAGTCCCCTTGAGGCAGCATTGGGCCTTGGTCTCTAAGGGAAGTGCTGGCGTTAGTCACATGTGAGTCATCTGTGACTGTCCCACCCATTGTGAACTCTATTCACAGAGCCTGTTTCCAGATGTTTTTAACGGGCAAATACTTTCAGGCATGTCCACATGCTCTAGCTGCTAAGCCAGTCCTTATACCTATGAGGTGTTAAAGCCATAGTTAACCCAAGGTTCCTTTCTGTTTTTCCCCTTCAGCTCCTTGCCCCTCCTTCACCAAACGTGGTCTGTCCAATCTTCTGAGCATGCAGAGGACAAGCAAGCACATATCTAGTTTGACACTATTGTCTGGAAGTAAAGTGAGTTTGAAAAGTTGATGATCTCATGGGAGAAGTAGCATGTGGTGAAGTCAACTAGTACATGGCACTGAGCTCTTTGGTGTGAAAGCGATACATCCAGAAAGCAGTCTGCAGACAGCAGATTGGCCACAGCTTGTGTTCAGGACTCACCAAATGCCTCAGAACAGCAACCACAGCAGTAAAACCACACACTGCTCTCAGGCAATGAGGGGAGCTGGAAGAAGGGGAAGAAAGGCTGTACAGGCTGCATACATTGGTTAGCTGAACTCTTTGGATAAGATTTTAAGCCTGGAGAAAAATTACTGCCCAGTTCTATAAATACTGACATATGAAGCTGTAGCGCAGTGCCAAAAACATTTCTAAAGGAACGAAAATAGTTCTTTTATCAGTCATAAAATTCGAGGGAATTGTACACCCTCCGTGTACCACGGGCTGTGCTTTCAGCACATGGTGATTCACTGTCCATTATGGCGGTGCTCCTCAGCAGCTGCCACAGATGTGCTGGTGCAGATGCTGGCAGAGGTCGGTACCATGTGGGCTCCCAGTATGGACCTGACAGAGTCTTTCAGCAGAAATCTCACATCTTTCCTGGAACTTGGCTTTATTTTCCTGAAGACCTCTAGATCTAAAACAGAGCTCATTTTGATGATTTATTGAATTGCAGCACACCCCGTTATGCCTCTGCCTGTGAACTCAGGCATGTACTGGCATCTGGTTGTGGAAAATTCACACCTTTGCTGTGTGTACGACTTCTGTCGTACCTCTGTGTGGATGTCACTGCCACAGTGACAGCAGGCTGATTGAAGGGCTGTCTGTTTTACAGCAGAATGACTCTTGGTCTTGTTTTCTTGAGGAAGAGTGTTTGATGTCAAAACTAGCACGTAAATCTAGTAAAAACATCAAGTTTTACTCTCCATAACACAGCAATAAAAACTTTCAACTGGTGGTGATTAATAAGCAAATTTCTCTGTGGCAGTATTTTTTCTCTGACATTCCCCTCAGGTGAGAGTCAGCAGGTAATGCATTCAAATAAACAAGAGTAACAAGAAAGGAAAAAAAATATGTGTTTTCTTCTCTGTGTGGACTTTATCCAGGATGACTTCCTTGGAACTGGGGTGAGACACTGGGAGAAATGGCGAGGGGTGACTAAAGTGTGCTGGAGATTTCTTGGAAAACAACATTAAGCACAGATTGCTTTTGAGGAACTCATTTTGTGTGAGGTGGGCAGCATGCCGTGCTGGACACGGTGCGGCCATCTCACCCAATGCCACGAGTGCTGTGGGGTGAAGGAACACGAGCAGCAGGCAGCATGGCGCAGCAGCGATGGGCTTCCTGCTGCAAACTCTCCAAGGAATTCATATTACAACTTCTCAGAGAAATCTGCTCATCCTATTCTCAGCCTGACGATGACTTCACTTGCAAAGGAAGATGTTTTCCCATTTGTGCAGCCAGCTGGAAATAAGGGTTACAAGGGAGATGAGTAAACACCAAAGGAAGGAGGCGTGGAGGGTGAAAGAACAGTGAATTAAAATCTGAATATCTAATACACTGCAATTTATGGATGGTTGGGGTTGTGTAAATACTTTCCTACAATGCAGTCATCCTGGTGTTATCCTAACAGAAAGCCATTTAGTCAGTTTAATCAATAGGCACAGGAGTGTTTTGTGGCTTTTGCCACCCTAGTTAACCCTTTTGCACCTCATGCACTCTGACATTCTCGTTTTCACTGCAGAATCTGTTTACAAAGAGCACTACACTCAAAAGTCTTACTTCAATTTTTGCACATGACCATAAGAATTTATTGCCCACAAAAATCTGCTGGGTGCAGTGAGAGTGGGAGACCACATTTCTCCACACGAACAGTGATTTTGGTGGAATAGGATTACACACAGCGGTTCTAATGCTTCCCCTTCTACATCAGGTCGTGCTGAATTGTTCTGAGCTTTTGGTGCCAAAAGCAGTGTTTATTTTTAAATTACTTAATCTGGATTTCTCCTATGTGCCTGGCGCTGCTCTTTCAGCTAGCAGAACTCAGTGCAGCCCATTTCCCAGCTGGACAGCATGGCCAGGCTGATAGGTTGCACCTGTGCCCCAAGCCACCAGAAAAGCCTCACAGGTGGCCTGCAGGCAGGGCTGCTCCTGCTGCACCGATGGAGAGCTACTGGCTTTGGTGTGAGAACTGCACTGGGGCTTGGTGCAAAGGTAAGGCAGACTGAAATGTTAACATGCCCAAGTTTGACTTCTGAAACAAGGCCGTTGAACCCAAGGATACTGAGGTACTGTGGGTGATTTTGTATGTTGGGGAAAAGTTGTATTGCAGTGGTTGGAGAAGAGCTGTGTTTATTCTTTTGTCAGTCTTAATATATTAATGCTAATTTGAGGGACTCAGTGTGTAGATGTTGCAGATGCTGATATGGAGAGAATGCTCTAGCTAGCATATGGAAAGTATTTACAGGCTTTACTCAATGGTGATGTATAGGAGTAAACAGACCATCAGATAAGCACTGAATTCCTTTATTTTTACTTAAAATCATGCCTCTTTCTTTGTAGGAAGAAAGGATAGCTGGATGGCTGAGGGCAGGCTGTCTTGGGAAAAACATGCTTGCTAAGCAAAGAGAAATGTCAATGTGAAAATAATAAATTCACAGTTCAGCGTGATCCCTGAAGTTTACAAAAACTGTTTTACATGAAGGAGGAGCTTGGGCTATGGTTTAGTTTTCATCCCACTTCTGCTTTACTTGCACTGAAAACAAACACCGTGACAACTTTCACCCTGTGTTTGTTGCCTGTCCTGTGTGATCCTGGTGTGAGCACATGGCTGTATACACTCAGGGTAGGATGAGCAGGGCAGGCAAGTTCCTGGAGCAAGGTGGTGCTCCTGCTGTCCCAGCACCAGGCAGGGCTTGGACACTGAGCATCTGCAAGTTGAGCCCAGCTGCCTGAGCTTAGAGCTGCTTCCATTTTCCTGTGCTTTTATACTTCAGTGTTACATTAATATGTAAATCTGTATCTTCCTGATTCCAAGCTCTGAGGAATTCCCTGGGAGCGCTGCAGAGGAACAGTGCAGTGCCCTGATGCCCAAGCAGGGTCATTGTTCAGGGGGAAAAATGCTGACATACACCAGCAGATGGGACAGGATGCAGCACAGCTGGTGCTGACCGCTCTCCACATTCCACCAAGGCAATTCCAGGGGCCTACAAACATGCCTGTGCGGCCCAGAGTCCCAGCACCCAGCAAGGGTGTTCCAGTGATGGGAGGCTTGAACATGAGATAACTTTATTTCAAGGCATAATAGATTGCTGGCTTTCTAACAGAGGCATTGGTGCTAACATACAGGAAATGAAATGCTTTGCATTTTGCATTTTTTTCGTCACTTAAATGGCAGCTTCAAAGAAGTGTGTTATTAATGCTGAAATCTAAGAAATGTTGATGGTTTGAAACAACGTTGTTTAAACATTGCTGACCTAAGGATTTTCTTTGACGCTTACTCTTGTTTCTTTTGGATATGCTTTGTTATTTATCTAAGCAACTCTGGTTGTTGAATGAGGTTTTAAGAGATGGTAAATAGGGGAAAGAAATCAATGCAGGCAAGCACAAATGGGTTTCTCTATAATGACTATGGTTTGTTCATTTTGCATCTCTAAAACTATGAAAAAATATCAATTCAGTAAACTTTTCTGTTTCTAAAAAGCATAGGATCAAGAGTACTGATTCATACTGAAAGCCTTAGGAACTGAGGCTAAGATTTGTTGGCTTTGGCACAGGCATGCAGAGGCAGTCTGATATCATCAAGTTTGGAAAAGGACAGCGACAGAGGGTGACTCAAATGCAGCATAAACTTGGATAATGTAGAACACAATCTTGGTTTTAATAAAAAGCAGGAATTGGTACACAGTGGTGGCAGAAAGCCTGACATAAAATCAGATTTGTCTGTGCTTCCTCACTGATATCTACAGCTAAATATTGCCATTACTAAGTTTATTTATTGTTGCTTAATTATTTTTAAGATGACTAAATCTGTGTACGGGGAGTTTATTTATTTATTTATTTTTGTGTAAGGCCAAACTGTAACTGCCTTCGGTGCTTTTCATACGGCTGTGGTGTCCTGTCAGCTCTGAGTGGAAGACTGACACGCACCAGATCACTTGCTGCTCAGTGCTTACTCACATCAGTGCTGGGTCCAAAAAGAACCAGCTGCGGATGCATCTGAGCTGTCTCTGATACAGCTCCACGTCTGGAACAGTGAATTCCTCAGTCTTTAGGCAGACAGTGTTGTGCAATGGCCTGACCTCACTAGATACTTTCACTGTACAATGGAAAGTAACCTGGGTACAACATTTGCTTTAATTACCACTGGCTTGTTTAGTCAATGGATATATTTTTTTCTATGCCCTATTTGTTCCTGTTAGCTTTTTGGCATTGATAGGATTACAAGAGACTGACTGGTATAACTGTGCCTTGTGGCAGATTTCCAGGAATCAGACTGGTTTTATCACTGCCCTACATGCAAAATCGGTGTTATGCAACTTCTTTATCTGTTTACAAAATGACTTTAAGAAATGTTTTAGAAGACATCTTTCCTAAAGATGTGAAATGGCACCATCAGCCAAGGTGATAATTATTAAGATGTGTGGAAAATGGAATGATAAGGCAAGGAAAGCCACCCAGGCACTTTGGTATCTAGTATTGTTTCCTGAAAGTGGTGGGACTGGATAGCAAGATTTCTATCCTCATCCCTTTCCTGTTCTACACCCTACATCCCTTGGCTGTGTGCTGCACTTGCAGGTGGTGTTTATTGCAAAATGCATCTAACCCCCAAGGAACCTTGACTGCTTCTTCCCAATATGGAATAGACTATTTGTGCCAACTGCTTTTGGAATTACAAGTTTGCATTAGTTTCTCCTTGTAGAGGATTTTACCAGCTGCCTTAGTTATTTCAGAGGTTACAGGTCTACAACTGTTGACAACATCTACATTACTGTTTATTCTCTGTCCTTGTGCAAGTAGTCCGGTGCTATACAGAAACTCCATATCACCGCTTCCCTATTCTAGGACTCCAGCAAGCACTCTTTGCTTTGCCCTAGGTAGTGTAGGGAATGTCTGGCTCATTTGGAAAAAAGCTCATCCCATACCTAGCCCTGGGTTTAAGGTTAACAGAGGGACAAAGCCTAGGCAAATTCTGACTGGAACCTGAATCCTAATCCTAGGTGGGGGCTATACTTTTACCTGTGAGGCCTCAATTATAGCCCGGAAGAATATTATTTCCACAGTACTACTTCCCTTTGGCAACCCCTTGAAACCCTACTCCACCTAACCTTGAACTCTGAGTGGTCAGTATATAATAACACCCAGTTGTAGCCCAGACATTTTCCAGGAGTGGAGTTTTTTGTGCAGCTGACCTACTCTTTTGGCTGTCCTTTTGCAGTCTGGCTCTACTTGCAGCTCTGAGCTCTGCCTCTCTCCTAACCCTTAACCAAACCCTACTTTGAGCAAGAGCTGAACATCATCCCACAGCCTACAGAAATAATCAAGATAAACAAGTTTTTTAGTGGTTATATCTTTCTAGAGTCTGTTCCTTATCCTGGTAGCTCTGACTGGAGCTCTTGCAGTGTTCCTAATCTCTTGTGTGCTCCCCACTTTGGTGGCTTTAATCAAGGACCTGCACTCTTCTTTTGGTATGGCAGATTTTGCAAGTTCCTGTCATTTGCTTTAATTTATTCCAGCAGATCTGAGCTCAGTTTATCTTGTGAAGTCCTTTTCTTTCAAGGTAATGAGCACATTAGTGGAGATTTTCCAACCTTGATTAGTGTACCTAAGAACAAGTACGTTAGGAAAAAAAAACTCCTAAGATAAGAAATGCCTCTTCTCTGGGCCCTTTCCACTTGGTAGCTAGCCAGCCAGCCAGCTTTTATGTTCATCTGCACTTAGACTTGTAACTAATTTTCTTGACAGAGTCTCTGCCAAAGCTTCCCTGTCATGTCATTCTTAGACACAGTGCAAATGGCCTCCCTGGTAGAACGGTGTAGGATCTCCTTTTTTCAGGCCTGCATTTTCAGAAGGCTGGATACTTGTAATATTTGTGATTGTGATGCTGTGCTCAGTAACTCTGTTTTATATGTACCCTTGCATAAATGATTGCTGACTTTAAGCCATTCATCCTGGGACAGAATTACTGTCAAGAACATGAAAATTGACTAATGATCGTAATGCTGACAAAATGTTCAGTACATCATAACACTTTTTTTTTTTTAAAAAGCACAACCACAAGGTAAAATACTCATTCTTTGGCAAGGAAGATCTCAATTAGGAGGTGCTGAAGGAATTCACAAAGCTTTGGAAAGCTTTGTATTCTTTCCTCTAGGGAAAATGGGAAACGCAAACATTATTTCCTTGACTGTTCACAACTGAAAATGAAAACTGGAAACCCAACAGAGATGCAAGAATTTCAGCAGTTTTGTTGCAACAGTTAGGAATAATGATTCCAAAGCCATTCAACTTATTCTCGGGAGTCTGATTTATAATTTATAGTGGGGGCTCTGTGTTTTGTAATCTAATAGGAATTTTCAGGATTCTTCTGCATGATGATTTGTAAAAATCAAAGCTATATCCTGAGCTTTTTAGATCTCTACCATACTAACATGAATAAGATAAGCATGTATTCAACAGTCTGGTCACTGCTAAGCCAAGGTCTAGCATAGCACACTACCTGGCCTTTGCCAAGGCAGCTCAGATCAGTTAAGATACAGAAGGTCATTAACAGGAACTCTGAGATAACTGTTAGAAACAAATGCTGATGTAAAAGAGTACATTTTGTTCATCAATTTCCTTCTAGCTCCAGGTTTATCATACTATTAGTATACTGCTGCTTTTTCCTCTTTGTCTAGTGGTGTGTTCACTATAAGGACAAGTGTGTTATGGAGTGGTGGTACCTACAGCAGCTGTGTAATCTTCCAGCCATCCCTGTTGATGAAATTTAGACTGCTTTGGAAAGTAAACTGCAGCTCAAGGAGGCTCAAGTGAGTTGCTTAGCACTCTGCTCATCTCCTTTTCTACAGGCACTTTGTGTGTATTAGGAGCTGCCATAGTGTACGTCCCAACCTCCTCCTCTCCCCTTCAGGTTTGGATGGATGGCAGAAAGAATATTTCCTTAACCAGAAAGGAAATTCTGATGGTTTGAGGTGATTCAAAATGTATTCTCTCCCATGGCTCTAGGGATCAGTTGTCATACTATGTTTCAGTGAATTAGCCAAAACTGACACCAAGAACACTTTGTTTCTGAGTCCTGGTGGAAATGACTTAGCTGAGATAACCGGGGAAGCAAAGTCCTTTTGTTTGAATTTGCTGTGAGATTCTTTTCGTATCATTATTAGGATGTTTGTTTGTCCCTAGCTGCTTCCCTAAGCTTTTCCTGCTCTTAATTAGGTCTGTTTCCTCTCTTTCCAGATGTATGTTCTGTCCACTACACCCTCCTGCTTTCTTCTCTTAAGCTGTGCTGGATAAGGCATGTGGTTAACTCTATGTGTCAGGATTTCCTATCAAGTCTGTTGGAAATCTCGTTACATTGGAGTTTGTGCTCTTATTAAGGTTGTGAAGTGCTGTGGCGCGGGGGGTTTGAAAACATATGTCTTTGTAGTGGTATCACTTCAGCACAGATATGTTCAACAGAAAGTTGAGTGAATAAGCTACTTCAGGCAGCTTCTGCAGTAGGTTTGAAGAAAGCTCTTCTTATCCATGCTAGCTGGCTTAAAGATGGTATGGATTTCTGCTCTGTTATTGGCAAAGCAGTTACTACAGAATTAACTAAATTTCTCTGCAATAACAATAAACAGAAGTTTTCGTTGTGTGTAGTTTTTTGTTGTTGTTTTTTTAATAAAATCTGAGGAATTTATGAAATATATCTCTAGGACAAAGTTGAGGAGTGGTGAATCACCATCTTCCCCAGCCTTTCCCCAGAAGAAAGTAAAGCCAGGTGCCTTTTCTGCCCAGCAGTTTTTCAGTCTCTCAGATTGCTTTCCAAAGAGATCTTCCCTTCTGCTCCGCCAAAAACTGCTCCTGGATGCAGGAGCAGCCCATGACACTCTGTTTCCAAATTGCATACAGCTAAATCAGTAAACTGTTTTCTGTTTATTTGTTGTTCTACTCCTACTGAAATGAAAGATGTTCTTCACATGAGCTACCTGGCAGGTTGCTGGCCATGCACCCTCACAGGATGTTGAGCCCAGTGTGTGGCAGGATGCAGGACTGCTGTTCTGCCACGTTGTGTGCTGGTATGAGCCTGCTGGTGTGGCTGTGATGAGGGATCTGCACGGCTGGTAGTGAAGAAAGCCTTGCCGGTTTAAGGGCTAGCATAACGAGAGGGAAGATAGCTGTCATGCCTCCAGAGACCGTTTTATGTGCAAGAGAAACACCCTGCTGGACTATTTTGCTGGTTAGGGTGGAAAGTGGTTTTAGTTTATGTCTCATATAAATAATAAAAAACACAAATACCTCACCACTAGCAAAGTGGTCAGGAACAAATTAAAGAGAAAACAAATAGCTGACCAGAGCACGTTAACAATTCAGACTGCAATAAAAAGTTGCTTTCCCTCTGTGCTTGATGTGCTTAGCTGATTAAGCATACGTTCTGGCAAAGTGAAAACCGATGAGGATAATTGTGTTTGCAAATGGCCGGGGAGGAGATGGAGGTGCCAGGACTGCAGTGTGTTCATTCTTTCTGGAGCCCAGGGGCCGCTCAGCGCCTGCTCTGGTCCGAGACACTGGCAGGAGCATGTGTTCCCTTGGCAGGAATGCAGCTCGCTCGCTTCACCCCCCCCACCTCCCCCAGAAATGTACACAATGTCCTTCTTCCTCCTGACTGGAGGCAGCTTCCTTGCTCAGCCATCCAGGCCTTGCACTGTCTACTGGCGCTGGGTGGCTGCAACCCCTTCCCCTCATAGGCTCTCATGGCCAGGGCCCTGGGCACTTGTCCATGCTCTTCTGGCACACTGCTGGAACCAAATGCATTCAAGCAACCTAGACTTTGCTCCACACTAGCCTGTGTCTTGGGCTGTGGCTGCTGCTGTCTGTTCCTCCTCAGTGCATGTCTCCTCATGTGTACTGCCATGAGGGATTTTCATTAGCAATGGGCAGTTCTGTGGGCGTTTGTGAACAGCAATTCATTTTTCTGCGGTGTGGATTTCTTGGTTGTTTTTTGTTAGCTTTTGTTTGTTTGTTTTTAAAATGTGCTCAGCCTTTAAATGTTTTTCCTGTCTGTGCATAGTTCACAAAGTCTGCCTTGTTCAGCACTGGTGAAACTGCGGTCACCTCCTGCTCCAACCTGGCCCCTCTGACACCTCTGATCTGCTGCTGCCAGAGCTGGGAACTGCTGCTTAGGAGAAGGGCTGATGCCCTTCATGGGCTGGGGTCTCTGCTGATATAGGCTACCTTTAGCAGAAGACTATCAAAATCCATGAGCAGCAAATGGGAGTTCCTAAAGGCCTAGGAGTACTTAGAGTACTTACTGTACATATTTTAGATGATACTACGCTTCTGACCTTTAGTTGATGACTACTTCATGTGAGCAAAGTCACAGACAGCACTGCACAGTGTGGCAGCGGCTGTTCTGGACATTTTCTGTCTGACTTGAGGGGCAAGGAGGCAGAGAGGGGGACACTGGGGCTGTCTTTTTGCTCCAGAATAAAATGTTCTGATAATAGAATCCAGTCATTTATACATATTAGCTTCTGCAAAAGAACTTACTGGGGTTATTTCAGGGAAGGAGCAAGTTATTATGCACAGAAAGAAGCAAATAGTTTTCACTACCCTTGGCCTGGTGCTCTGCATGCAGCTGGGTGATGCTGCAGGGTGCCCTGCTGGCTGCGGGTGCTTGTGGAGTGAAAGCTGAGACTGAGCAGACTGCAGGGTTTTGTCTGAAGATGTTTTTTCCAGATACCAGGGATTGAAATCTTTCCTGGCTTCCTTGAAACTCTGACTGCTAAAATAAGTGCCGTGGATGAAAAAACTGGAGAACATACAGACAGCAGACTGAGTGGAGCTAAGGTACAAACAATTGAATGTCAAGATTGCTTCTCTGAAATACGGGAATGGGATTAATGAAGATATAGATGGTGGTACATTAGGAAAAACAAGATTGAAAATTCGGTATTTTATATATTGAAGATGTATGTATCTTCATGACAAAACATATCACTGTCAAAGTCTGGGGGAAGCAATGGTGCTGTGATTCGGAAGACTTCAGTTTTATTCCCTATGACTATTTTAGAAACCTAGAACAGGTTTATTTAACCCTTCTGTGATCTTTTTCCTGTGAAAGGTAATAACTAGCAAACCCTTACAAATGCTATCAGGCAGTAGTCACGCTTCTTAAATGCTTTGAGGTGTGCATGCATGTAGGTTAACGTTGCTGGCAAAGAACAAAATTTTTTTTTACATCAAGATTTAGCGAAGAAATTTATCCTGCATAAGGACATGGTTTAGTTAAGTGGTGAAGGAAGGAGAAGCTAATTAATTCTGTGAGATGAGAGGGGCCTGCTATTGCAAGCTGTGGTCTTGAGTGGTTTCTAACAAAGATGCATCCTGGAATCAAAACACCTTGAACACTCAGAGAGGCAGAAACCAGATGCAAATATATGGACCCTGCTGAGATTAACAAATGAAACACTTATATCTGACAGGACAATTTTCCTAGCCAGGCTCCCTGGGACAGGCCTGTTACCACCACTTGCAGTGCTGCAGGAGTGAGGCAGGCCTGCTGCGCAGGCGCAGACCACAGAGCAGTGCTGTCAGCCTGCACAGAGGCAGCAAATCACTGCCTCTTATCTTCCATTCCTACTGCTTTGGCTGTCGGTGAGAGGAGGCCGTTGCTATCCCTTCATGCTGATGGGTAATTAGTGGTTAGAGAACAGCTCAGATCTGAGGAGGAGAGGATCTAGTGCTGCTGAATGAAGCAGGTGGGCAGGAGGCAAGTGGAAGGTTCAGTGAGCTTGCTGAGACCTGGGTGTGAGTTGCATCATTGCTGTAATGTAGATATTACAGTTTGAGGCTGGACTTGACCCTGTATGCCAAAGCCACATGCTAAGGCCTCCATGGCTTCCTCTGCTCCCAGGAAAGAGGTGCTACTGAAAACAGCACCCTTCCTCTCTGCTGGGAGCCTGTCTCCTGCAGCCCTGCTCAGCTGGGGCTGAAGCAGGCACGGCTGTGGCTGCAGGCAGTCTGCCTGGGGAAATGATCCCTCGCCACCTGCCCCTGGACCTGCTGTGCAGCAGTCTCATTTCCAACTTGGTAACTCACTTTGGGATCATGCAGCCCCAAGGGCCTGCCGGCTGCATAGATCCAGGGAGCACTGTGGGTGCCATTAGTCCCCTCGGTGTGGCCATGCAGAGGGTGTGGGCAAAAAGCTGCTCTCCTGCAATGGAGCTGAGCGCTGGGCTGCGGGTGCCCCAGGCACTGCACAGGCACCTCTGGCTGTATCCCAGAAGTTTGAAAAATTAATAAAAACATATAAAAACTGATCAGAAATAAATCAAAACTTGTAAATGTCTCTGTTTTAGAAAAAAATGTTCTCACTGGTGCTGAGGCTTGGGAATACGTGAACTATGGAGTCACCTTCCAGCCTGACATTCTTTTTCTTTAGCTTGTACCACAGCACGTTTCCCCCCTGTGTGCAGGCACTCTGTCAGCGGTTTGCTGTAATTAGCTTCTCTGTGCTGGGAATGCCTCGTTATGAGGCGGCTCGGTGCTGCCCGGGTCTCAGGAGCACAACTGACAGCAAGGGGTTGTGCTTAATAGACACAAAGATGTGGAATTTGCAGGGAAGAATGAATTCTGTGTAAATAACCGAGTGGGTCTGAGGCATATGTTCTGGGTAATGATTCATGCTGGAAGTTTAATTTGACACAAACAGGAAAAGAGAGAATTATCGATGGCTTGAAACTGATAGTTGCTGAATGCCCTCAGTTCCCTGTGGAAGTTGCTTGGAGCTTAAAAATGAGGTTCCTGTTGCATGTTACTGTTCCTGTCATTATTCAGTATTGTCCTGTGAGGCTTTATTGTATCTTTGTTTATAGGCCTGTTTTTTGTCTGGGATGATAATTGAAACCATATTTATAAACAAGACATGCCTGCATGCTGAGTACGAAGGCTGAGTGCTCTGAATTGACTGCGGTGACTCTTCAACACAAAAGACGTGTCTGCTGCCACCACCCCTGGCTGTAGGGCTCGGTGGGGCAGGGAAAAGCCGTTCAGTTGTGCGTGCAAGGCTGGTTTGGGGAAATCTGATGTTTGTCACATGATTTTGTGGGAAAGAGAGTGTCAAGATAACATGAAAGCAGCAGACTGTATCTAGGAAAATTACAGAGTACAAGAAATTCTTTTTCCCTGCGTTTTAAGGGCAACAGATTCAGGTTTAAAACCAGGTTCAAGCTCTGAGCCCCAAGGGGCTGTATATCCTTTTCTCCATTCAGCTCTACTGTGTTCTCTGAGATGTTAACAGGTTCATAGCTTTAAGTTGATAATGCTAATGAAAACTGACAGATTGCAGCACTTCTCTTCATTGAAAGCCTCTTTTAATTGCCTCGTGCAAAGCTCTGTGAAGTCAGTGGAAATGTTCCCGCTGATCTCAGTGGGCACGGAATCAGATAATACATCATATTGGTCCTATTTACCTGTGGGGGTACATAAATAACAGCTGTAGCAAGTGCTAAAATCATGCAGTGCAGTTCTTGGCTTTTGTAGAATCTATAAAATCTTCCAAGTATCAGAGTGTGAAAATGGGGGTCCTAAAACAGTCCAAAGGCACTCTGTGACACTGAGAGAAAACAGAATTATCAGTTGTAAGAAAGCTTACTCAATGACCCTGTGGACTGCCATATTGTGAAAGAACAGGTATATTGGCAGTTACATCACAGTCTTTTTATAAACTTCATCTCTTTAGTGTTCTGAAGCTGAAGTCATCTCTCTGGATAATAAAACCTCCACTTAGTACAGATATCTAATGCTGTCAGTGTTGGAGAGTGAATATTATTATGTATTGGCAAAACACTTAACTATTCCTGACTAGCTCTCACGTTATGAGCATTTTGCCAGGAAACTTAAAATTATTGAGAAATTTTTGCTTTTCTATCAGTGGTGCAAAGCACCACAAAATCCATTAACAGTACTTGAGTGTTTTCATGCATAGGTTTAATTATATACATGCATGCATCTCCATATGAATATGCATTTATGTAAAAATATAATTCATTTAGAAATCTGGGACAAGTACCCGGAAAGCACTTTTATCCAGATTGTTTATATGTAGTTGAAGATGAATGAAGAATCAGAAACTTTCTGAAATGTGTGCTATTTTTATCACAGTGCAGTACAAAATAGGGTGTACTTTTTATTTCATGGCCAAGGAAGGTAAAAAGGGACTGCTCTGGTGATTTATTTCATTTTTTAAAGCATGGGGCTTCATTGTGTTGTGTTTTTTTCTTCCTTTTTTTTTTCTAAATGTCTTTGAATTTGTTTTGCACCTGTTGTGTGGAGATCCATTTTCATAAGATGCCTGTAGTCAGCAGTTCATGAAATCCTTATTAGAATGATGTCACTAGCCATCATTAGAGATGTCTTTTGAACCTCGTGAGGTTATTTTGATGACTCTGACAGGTAAGATGATGCAGGAAATAGAGGAACAGCAGCAACATCACCATTCTTCCATCAGGACCTAACTCCTTTTCTGTTTATTAGCTGTGAAATCCACTTGCTTCAGACTCCACTTTTCCTTTCACATACTATTGATCTTTTAAGATGTGTCTGACCAGTGCTGGTGATGCCCACTGGCAACTTGATGTTTTTAAAATAAAATCTCTTTTCATGCTGTTTCTGTGCTACAGTGGAAAGTTTCACTAAATTCATGACAAAAATCATTTTCAGAAATACGCTCATTTCCTTTCAAGTCTGTACTGGGGGAGATAGGGAGTTCCTATTTTCCTCAACTCTTACACTTGAATTTTAGTCTTCGTACATTGTTTCTGAGAAACAAAATAAATCAAGCTATCAATTCACACATTCAGAACTCTGAGAATATGCTCCAGTATTTACAGATGGGAACAAACATTGAGAGCAATGTCCTGGTAAAT
Organism: Odontophorus gujanensis; assembly: GCA_013399175.1. NCBI lineage: Eukaryota > Metazoa > Chordata > Aves > Galliformes > Odontophoridae > Odontophorus > Odontophorus gujanensis. Next base: position 486,027 of record VXAB01011891.1, read on the forward strand.
AACCATCTTCAATGCAATCAGTGGGGTATCCAGAAGGAGCTGTATTCTGATCTGGTACACTCGTACATCCGTGAAAGCCATGAAATGCCACAAGATAACTGCTCTTTGGTTCCTAATGGCAGCTTTCCAGGGCTTCTCCCTTTACCTCCATGGAGATGAAATTGTGATGTATCCTAAGAAGAACCTGACTGCTGTAATCTGAATGAGTCCTAGGAACATAGTACATCTTCCTGGAAGCTGTAACGGGCAGTGGCAAAACAGCCTTCCCAGATTCAGATAGTTTAATTCATCAGGAGGAGGGAAGTGATCGGGATGTGAGGATAGCTGGTTATTGCAGTCTGCATACATTGCATAGCAAGTCTTTTGTTGCACATTAGATATAATTTCATAGACATCCTAAAGGGTCATGAGTCACTCTGCTGCTTCTACTTCTTTCCATGTTCTTTTGTTCCTTTTCCTTTGATAAAGTCCACTTCAATTAGTCTAACCCTTTTGACCTCCCATATGCATGTATCATCCATTGAGACTGTCTCTTACTAGCACTCAGTTGTTCACTGAGTGAACAAACCTTACTGTGCCCTACCCTCATCTTTTTTTATGCTAAGCCTATCAGTATCTATGTAAACATAAAGTATTCGTAAACGATTGTAGAGCAGCTACAGTCCATCAGAGTAGGATGTTGAGAAGGCTAAAGCTTGTCTGTATGAACAGTGTTGCAGCAGAATTTCTTGACAGTACCATATTTGTAGCAGGAATCACCCATTACTTCAGCATTATGAAATTATTTTGTAATACGAGGCCAGTGTACATCCTGGAAAAAGAAACCATATCAGTATCTTGCAAGCAGGAAATACATGTCATCTGAGTGGACTGACTTAGGATCTTGTTAAAGTTCAATGCTCTCTGACCAAGTTTTTTTGGGTGACCTATACGTGGAGGGCTTAATTGTTTACTGCTATTCTTACTTACTTGAAGCTATCATTATTACATAATTTCTATTTTATCATAATATATGTGATTTGTATTTGTGTTGACTTAGAGCCAAACTGCAGTAGAAATGGGATTACCACTCCTGTCTCTGTACCAAGCTCACTATCGCAAGAGCAGGCACCATGAGTTGCCAGTAAGGAATGCATGGGTTGAAAACAGCCCACACATGCTGCTCCCTTCGAAGTTCACTGTTTGGTTCAGGTACTCCATACTGAATTTGGCACTTCATAGCTCCCCCTAGCCCCAGTAGATCTAGGTGATGTAGGAAAACATTTGCACCCCTCACAAATTCAGGGACAAATATCTACTCCATCTGTTCACCTGATATTAATCGCTTGCCTAGAGCAAAGCCACACTCCAGTCCCCTTTCGTTGAGAAAAGTTCACCCTTCTCTGCAGCAGCTGTGGTCAGTCATTCCACATGCTGCTCCCAAAGTTTCAGGAGCACAGCCTGTGCCTGTCTCCTCAGAGGTGTCACAGCTCTCATACAGTTAGTGCCAAAAGTGAGCTTATACTGTCCAAAAGCTTAACTGGAAAAATAAGCCTCTCCCAGAAGTCAATTCTAAAGCTAACCCTGCGTCTCTCATACACCCAGTATTTCCACTGATCCTAGTATCTTTGTGTGTGCAAGGAATGAGTAATTGAGTTTCCATTCTAATCAGGGAGAACTGCTTTATAGAAATCAATAAGAATTCCTTCAGAAAAATCAAGTGCACTACAATAGTGCTGTGCGATAGAGGCCAGGACTGGTCTGTTAAATACTGTGTGTGGCTGCTGATTCCTAAGGAGCACAATGTGCCCAAGTGCTGCTGCCTGATAAATGCCAGAAGACAATACACTGTGACTGCAGCATGCATGATGGTGCCGCACTGCCTCGTACATATGCAGGACAAGTGCCAAGCTCTCCTGTGACTGATGAGAACAGGAATTCGTGACTCTGCGTTAGGTAGTGTGCCATGGGGATAAGGAGGTTTTTCAGTGCCCAGGCAGAGAGTCACAACTTCTAAAATTCTCCCAGAGATCAAAAGAAGTGTCTAAAGGAGCCTCTAAAATAAGGTTTGATGTGGGAATAAAAATTGCATCTAGTCACGAAACAAAGGGTAATCACACTCCTTCCCACATTCTACTTACTGCTGAATTGCTGGGAGTGATTTCAGCTTTAAGATGTCTGTAGCAAAGTTTGTCAAAGATACTTGGCCACTTATCTCAGTAATTCCAGTCTAAACCAAGCAATCCAGAAGTATTCCTTACCAAAAAGGTATCAAAAAATTATTTGTTTAGTTAAACTGAAATGATGGAAGATTAAGTTATGACAAATAGCTATGTTAAATGAGGGTCAGGTTGCTCTCTTAATCCAATCACTTTGCCAAATATTTACTAAAATAGGACAGACTCTTGTAAAAGTGTAAATAGTTAGTTACTTATTTAAATAAAGGATCCTTACAGGCCTTATTTGGTATGATTCTTTGATAGTGTTTATGAGGGGGTTTATAGCAGGATTTCCATTGTGATTTTCACTAGTAAAAAAGAATTAAATTATTTTCTGGCTAAGCAGATTTTTCCCTATAAAATTTTGTTAGAAAATATACTATTTAATAAATTATGAGATATGTTATAAACACTTCATACATGAATTTTACCACTAAATAAATATTTAATTAAGAAGGATGGGGGTGTTTCTTGAGTTTGACTAGATGATCTGATTTTGTGCAGCAACTTGTAATTGGCAAGTTCTGACTCCCTGATAAGGAAGTGCTTGGAAACCCAGGGAGGAGTGGGGGCCTTCTGGAAGAGAAGGCTTGAAGCCTTTTATCCAGATGTGTTTTTTGTGTGTGCAGAACAGAATATATCCAGAACAGAAAAAATATCATCAAAAAAGGCAGTATTAGATAAAGCAATGTGAATATTAAGAGTAAAATGTCAAGGAAATGTGTTCATTTTCAATCTCCCTGGTCTGGAAGAGATGGGAGTTCCTGTATTCATGGCTTGCTCTGTCACCTTGTGTACGATATCACACACATGTTGTATATGCTAAGAACACTTTACCAGAAACAGATTCTGTATCTCAAATCTTGAGTTCTGGCAGAATTTGGAAGAGAAATTAAATCAGCCAATCTGGTCATGAGAAATAAAATATTATTACTGTAGTCAAGAAAGACTCTAAAGGGTTGAGGACCGGTAAACTTTGCCATTCACATTTTAAAACCTGCTTTGGCAGTCCTGGAGTTGTCTACCAGGTCAGTACTACCATTACTACTATTGCACCGAGAAAACATTCAAATGTTAAAAATGCTGATTTCTTAAAAGCAATGTGACAGTGACCTTATAAAGCCAATTCCAGAGTGTCTTTTGTAAAGGCACAATTTCTCAACTCTCCATAATAAAATTTAAGTGCTAAAAAGGATTTAGAAAATAAAAGTATTTACTCTTTCTATATAAGCCCTTCTACATAAACACTTGTAAATGGTAAAGTACAATTCTTAGTACGGAGCAGAAATGCAGAAATGTTTGGTTAGATCTCAGTGTAGTGTAGTGGCTGTAAATGCTAATTATCTAGCTTAATTAAAAATGAGATAGGTAAGTGGTAAACATTACCAAGTAACAGCAGATGGTGTTCAGAAATCATCCCTAATGAACAGGTTAGGCAGTAATTGTTTACAAGAAGGGTTATCCAAATCTTCTGCTTAGTAGTCTATCATTCCTCAAAATCTAGGAATTGTAATGGAAGGTTAATTTTGATTGGAAGTCTCACATTAAAAAAAAATGTTGGTTTGTATTACAGAGAGGTTAAAGTAGAGACTCAGCAGTATTTTCAGACAGTCTGTGTATGAAAAGCAGTTTGGCCTGAAAACTTGAAGGCTGAACTGTCTGGCTGCAGACTTGAGAATAGTATTGTGTCTGTGTAAGTTTTGTTCCTAGTTTTAGGGTTCTGATTGTCTAATCTGTAATTGTGATGGTGAGTGTATATGTGGGTCATTTCTTCGACTCTAGTAGGAATGCTTATGGGAATAAGAATATACCAACACCATTTAACTTCTGTCTAATTTCCTAGATTTGTTTAACTTTTCTTCAGTAGGAAGTAGGTACATATTGTACCGAGACGCTGGTTGCAAATGCACATCCATTCATTTCTCTTTGACAAGAAAATGTCCTACTCTGAAAGGGTTTGGGCGCAGGACTCTATAGTGAGCACTGAAACTAGAAGTGATTCAGTCCAAAAAAATATCTAGATTTGTATATCCAGGCAAGGTCAGAAAACCAACTGGAATGCCAGCTGCTAGCTACCAGAAGCTGGAACCATGAACTAAATTTTGTTTTATTTTATCCCATTCCTAATGTTCTGCCTGTCTGCACATGGCAGGATATAAAACTGTTTTCAGTTGAAGTCCAAAAATATAATTAGTACAACCAGAACAGCATGCTGTGTTCCTCAAAATTCTTGCAGTCACCCATTAGGAAAACAAGTTTAGCTAAGAGTTACACTGCCACCTAACTCTAAGTGTAATCTCTCATAATATTGTTCTAAAAATCTGGAAACATTCCAGCTATGTGATCAGATTACTTGACTCCAAATGATACCTAAGTAACTGATGCAATGAAGAGATTAACTATAGTTGAAGCAACTGAAAACATGTCAAGCAACTGAAATAAGACCTGTACAAATGGAAACAAATGTAAGGGGTACAAAAACATAGCAACAATCACTGTTGCTGGCTACAGTAAGCTTGTATTAACTGGAAATAGAACTAAGTAACGTAAGAGGTTGGAGGAGAAAAGATAAAGGCGCTTTCAGAATTTTCTGTTGTAAACCATGCCTTTTATGGAGGAGCACAGCAGAAAGTAGAGCAGTTCAAAAGAACAACAGACAAAGATGGAATAGATAGCTCGGTGAATGAAATGCATTCCGTGTTTAAAACAAGACTCTGCCTGGACTCTTCTTTGAAAGAAAATTCAAACCATTAGAACTTCGTGCTTAACACAGAAAATAGTGCCAATGCAAGCAGTTTGCACAGCAGAGACCTTGTCTGAAGTTTGCAGAACAATGAATAATGGTTAAATGGCAGTATCTAACCAATGACACTGTTTATATGGAAGGCAACTCCAGTGCTAAGACAGCATGAAACACAATGGAAAAATGAAGTGTCTTCTTAGAAGGAGAAAGAGAAGACAAGCAATAGCAGCAAACTTAAAGTATTTGAAAAATTAGGAGGAAAAAAAAAAGTGAAAACAGACAACAGGAAAGAAAGTGAACAGCCAGATTGTGCAACTCTGCTAATGTGCGTCAAGGGCTTGGGACTATGCCAGTAGCATGGCTCTACTTCAGCAGATTTTAAGGCATGAACATACTTTATAACTGTCAGCATTTCAGAGTGTGTGCTGTGCATGTAGATTCGCGCAGATGTCATACTGAGGCTTCAGGCTTTCTGCTCACAGGTTTTGTGTGCTCTTGGGTCAGTTCCCTGCTGTCTTGTATTACAGTTGCATACATGTTGCAGGTGGTCCCTCATGGGATGCAAATTTAGGTGTCTCTTAAGACTTTTAGCAGATGTGGTAGAAATGGACTACCATTGTGATTTTGTGTGTGGGGATAAACAAACAGCAGATGTATGGACAGCCCAAACACTAAAGCCTTCTTCCTATAGGAGACCAGAATAAAAAGCAAGGCCTCCTAACTAACACAGAGAGGAATGTATCATTGTTTAACTGTAGGGTGTGTTGAGTGAAAGAACATGTTGGATGGGGGAAAGAATGGCTGGGATTCATTTGATTGTAAAATACAGAATGCCAGACCATAGTGTTAAGAATTCTGCAAAGCTGAGAAATTCTCAAGGGAGCATCCTTATCTGCTGACTTGAATGAAATAGTGGGAAAAATACATCAGCCAAATGACTTTTTAATCTGGTTTACTCTGACAAATATTATTCAATGAGGCAAATTCCAGAATGTTCTCTATAAATAAAATATTTGGATGATATCAATTTCTGTCTTCTACAAGACACAAAATATTTCACAGGTTTGTAAAATGCGTTTTGACAAAAAGTTACTGAATTGTACCAAAGCAGCATAACAAAATTCTACACTATTTGCAATAGAGACAATGCAAGCTTCTTTTAAAAACTGATAGAAATGAACAGAGATGGGAAAGACTGAAACAAAAAAGTATTAGAAAACTCCAGGAGTGTCAGCATCCTACAATGGAGGAGGTACTCCTTATGTATTTACTTTTATGACAAAATCCTTACTTTATATTCTGGATAAAACTGCTTTGCTGTCTTTTTGAAGGCAATGGTCGTTGGGAAAGTGAGCTGCCTTCAAACTACCTTGGCTGTATTATTATGTTATCCAAAAGCTGAACATTTTATCTATTATTTTTGGTTTGACCTTCAGCATCAACACTGATACAGTTGTCATATCCAGTCTATATTTGAAAAATTATAAGCTCTGGGTATGTGTTCTCTAGAACTTTGATGGGATCTTGATGTGCCCTTCTCAATGACTGTGCATTTCCCATTATTTTGTATTATATGAACTTGAAAGTATAGCTTGATACTTCTGGTTTTCTAGCAAAATAGAAAGAAAATCTGGCTATCCCATACTCCAGTCCCTGGGTGTCCAACTTCTTGGCTTTCTGGGGCCTCACTGTGTGAAGAGAAATAGTCTTGGTCTGCATATGAAATATATAATATTGTGAATGTATATAAGTAACAAAACTTTTTTACAATTATTTTTTATTAAAACATAGAGAGAACAAAAATATAAAACCAGTGGGCTATTTGACCTTGTTTTTGTGAAACTAATGCACCAAGATCTTGTTTGGTAGAAGTGGCTGGAATTCTCTGTGAGTTCTCAAGGGGCTCATCAGATATTTTTGATCTAATTTTACTCTTTTTATGCTTCATCTTCAAAAATAATTATTGCCAAATATATTGACCGCTAAAAAGCGATTATGTGAATAAGCCATGATGGTTAAGTGAGGGATATTTTTCTGTGCTAAGAGAGGCCTTCTAGAAGTCTAGTGAACAGGCATGATCAAATTTTTCATTGAGTTGAATGTCTGATTGCAACTCTATGCATTCCATGTGAAAATTGTCAGGTAATGTATTTGTCAACTGAAAATGAGTCACAAATGTACCAAAAATGATTTATTTTTTTTTCTCAGAAATCTCGAAACCTATTCTCAAACTCCTTTATCAATATGGGAAGATAGGCTGCTTATTTTTTGCTGCTCACAGGACTGTATTTAGCCAGCATATCAAAATACATAGAACTATTTGCCATAACTTCACCTTGTCATACTTAAGTTTCATTTCAAATGCTGTGTTCATAGTTGCTAAAAATGTAGTCTTTAGGTCTGCATTACTAGCTGTCCAGGGCTGTGTGCAGCCTACAGTCCACTGGTTGGACACAACTGGTGTAGTCCTTTCAGCCCATTTCTTTTCTCCTTGCAGTTCTCCATCATTTTGGCTGCGGTCTTTATATTGTTGGTGCAGCTGGGTGCTGATCTGCCTCACAGCAGACATAGCCCAGAGTTTCTAAAACAGTGTAGCATTAAGGAGAGTGCTTTGTTTCGCTGGTTCAATTTGCAGCAGAGCGTTGCATCTCACTAATTTGAAGTTTGGAGATGGTAAACATACTGAAATTGTGATTGTTCATACCATATATTAATTTTTTAAGTGACTCTACAGCTGATTTGAGGAAACTCACCAAAAACCGTGTGCTATATTCTAGCTGTAAGGGCCTAAGACATTTTTCCCTAGGACAAAGAGATTATACTTCATTTCCTACTTTATTTAACATTTAACTTGAAATTGAACTGCAGTCAGGGGAACACAAATAGCTCAGTCAAGGCTCTTCTGTGAGGAGCCTTATGGCAAAGAAATTAGCAGATTAGTCACGCCAGCTTGCCAGGAGGCTGTTGGCTTGGATGTAATGCACCAATTGCAAAGGGGAACTTCTGAGTTACGAAACTGTACGTGGTTATAGGGATACATTAATAGCAGCAACAGCAGAAAGCACAAGTGGGTCATTTTTGGAGTTGTGCTGCCCCACAAAGCCGGGAACTGATAGCTGAAAGACTGCATTGTTGCTTTGTACTTATGATTGAAAACATCCTGTCAGGCAATGCTTCTTTGTGACGGCTGGATTGCTAAGTGTGCTGAGATGTACAAACCCTGATTGTCCTATTCAGAGGGAGATTTTTATTTGGAAAATCTTTGGTGTCTATTGAAATATGGAGTCACCATGGTTGGAAAAGACCTCCAAGATCATCCAGTACAATTATCTACCTATTACCAACATCTCCTCATTAAACCATGTCCCTTAGTACAACATCTATGACTCTTCTTTATTGTCTAAGAGGATAAAGAAAAAGCTTGTGAATGGAGGACTGTATCTAGTCCAAACCTGGCATGAGTGGAAGGTTCAGTGAAGTAAGCTTGGAGATGAATGCAATGTGGGGTTTGGACAGGGGTCTTGGCTTTGTATGCCTCTGAGGTCTCTGGCTGCATACGGTGCCATTGGAGAGATGGGGCTGGTGTGAGAAAGGTGCATATGTTACACATGCCACATTGTCACATAGGTGGGGTGAAGTAGCATTGTCAATGCAGGGAATTGAGAAATTGAGATGTTCCCACGATAGCTGCTAGTATATGGAAGAGGACAAAATGGGTTCTTTGTTGCATGCCGCCATCTTAGTTAATGTAGATCAAAATCGTTTTACTTCAACACAGTGTAGGAGATGGTTAATCTGTGGAGTTCTGCTCTAGTTGGAATATTTCCATATGTTTCTTCTTGAATCATTTTTCCATTTTTCTTAAGCATAGTCGAATATACTAACTTTTACAAAACTATAAATCATTAGTACATTTAAACTAGGAAGAGCTCGTTCTGTGTTTGTCTCGATTCCCAATGTAGTAAAGATACTCAAAAGCTTGCAAGCTCAGATCTTAGTCTTTGATATCTACATTGTTATTATTTGTTTTAGATTAATAATGAATAGAGTATTGAGATAGATATCTCTTTTTTGTGTTTTTTTTTTTCCCTACATAAAATACCCACAGTTCTCTCTGTGGTATAGCATCAATCTGGCCAACCACCATCAGGAACAAAAAGAGTACTTCCCTTTGTCTCCACTCGGCCTCCAGGTCATTGGATACATTTGATTTAGTCTCTAGGTGGAGGAAAGGTACAGATGGATTTTATTTTTCCTTTTTTTTAATTGGTATGTTAAGGAATCAAACCTGGAAGATGTATTTTACTCCAGTTCTAGAAGCACAAAAGTATGTCTAGAAAGGTTAACATCTCCTACCTTGATTTTATTTTTAAGATAGTAGATATAAATCCCTTTAGAATTTCAGTGTTTTGAATGCTGATGATTAAAAAAAGTAATGAAATAGAAGTATATATCTGAACCTTTTAAATACAATAAGAAAGATTTCAGAGTGTGTGTAACTTTGGTCTCAAAGTATATTTTCTATCTTTGAAATGTCAAAATTGAGTATGTGTGAGCTGGTACTGTCTTGGGAGATAACTTGTTTGTGGCTGTTGTTTTTTGATCAGGACATTTTTCAAAATTAGGTCTTCCCTATGAGAAAGTTTGTACAAATCAGGCTTTTTTGAAAATGAAGATTTCCTGCAGAAACATTAAAAAAAAAAAAAAAAGTTACAGTTTCCAGGTTTTAGACAAAAGACTTGAGAGATCCCTAATCTTATCAAATATCTGTGTGACAGAATGCGTACTCAGATAAATGCTATTAAATGAAATTAGGGTAACTGAAGTAGCCCACAAAAAGTAAAAATAACACCCCTTGATTAAGCAATAAGTAATCAATGCTGAGCAAGATCAGCCTTGAGGTTTTGGAGTTATTCAGGCAGCTATTTGCTGGGAGTACTAATATGGTACAAACAGATTTGGGTTTAAAGCCAGACACAGAACAGCTGTGTTGCTGGAAATTTGAGAGACCTCATTCTAAATATTTTAAGCCAGAAGAGATGTTTAAAACAATCTGCTATGCTTCAGAATGGTCTCATATGAGTAATCCCATTATCTTTGGGAGAATGACGACTATTTAACCATTGCTAGATCTTGTCCATAACTAGTATGTATTTAGATTCCTGATTGAGAAAAGAAAGTATAGAAAATTCTGCATTCTGGAGAGTAAAGTTGAAATTACTTGTGTCGCTTATGAAAATATTAAAATAGAGAGAAAAGCGAACCTAGAAACCAAATCCTCCCAGATTTTTGGTAACTTTAGCGCAACCATAATTTATTTCATACTCTGCTTAGCCTCTACTTAGCTCTGACAGCAGCTCGGTCAGTGGGAACCCCAGGTGGCGACTCCACCGCTGGGAGTGGGCAGCAGCAAAGGGGCAGAAGTGTGCTGCAGGGGCAGCATGATACCTTTTGCTTCCAGGAAATGGGCAGCTTCTTTAAGAAATGAAGGAATGTAGAGCTGCTAATTGCTAATCGTCTGCTCGGTGTCAGTGCAGTGCGGAGCGGAGTTGCTGTGTGCCAGCAACCTGCTGAGTTCCAAGGAGCGATGAAACCCTGGGACCAGGAGGAGATGATGGCACTTTGATCCTGCTGTGCACTTTTCCATCATGAAGAACTGTTTGGGCTTCTAGCTCTAAGGGAAAGCAATCTGGGGTGAAAAATTCTGGTTTGTTTCTCTTTCAGAGAAAGACCATCACAAAGTCAGAATGATAAACATTGTTCAACAAGAAATAGACTTAGCTTCTTTTGTTACGTTATTACTTTTTTTAAATTAACAAATAATGTAATGAAAGAATGAGTGAGGCAAGTTTGTTGTGGTCAAGTTATGCTTACGTAAGACCACTCAAAAAAACTGTAAAAGTTCCTATCTTGAATGAAATGCAGCACTGCAGTGCCTGTTTGTGTGTTACGGCTGCTCCTGCTTTTTCATTCTCCCATTGCTGTTGGAAATGGTGCCTTCATTTAAAGAAGTGGCCTAAAAGGGACGTGAGAGATGTGTCAGGCATTTGGTTCTGCTTTGCTCTGGTCCCTGTCAAGAAGGTGTTTGCCTCTTCTGGGCTGTGTTGGGCCAGAGCTCTCCTTTTGGTTGTTCTGCTGAAATGAACTGACCACAGCAACCGCTTGCTCATATTCATGGCATGGTGTGCTGACCTACTTTAAAATACTTGATTCCAGCAGAGTGCAGCTCCACAGACCCAGCAGTAGGCTTGCTTCAACGCCTGCCTTATTTTCCTTTCCCAACTAAACTCTTTAATGGGGTATTTGCTGTACAAACTCTAAAGCTCAGTGAGCTGCTCCGCATTCCAGTTTCACAGGAAGCACGATCTGAGCTTGCCAAGTGCACCGCTCGGCATCCTGAATTCCTGTGCCGGGCAGCAGGAGGTTATGTAATGGGAGCACGCCAGGCCCGTGGCAGGCAGAGAGAGAAAAACAGACACGAGTGAGTGTGATGTGGCAGGAAGCGGCTTGTGTGGCATGGACAAATGGAGACTGAAAGGTGGCAGCAATGTGTGTTCAATGTGAAGTTGAAACAACAAAATACTCACTTGGACAGGGAAACTCAGGTCCCTCGGGCTGCTTTTAGAAGGTCTAAATGAAACAAACCTCAAAAATTTCATGGTGAATTTTTTTGACAAAAAGGAGCTTAAATTACCCTAGCAGCTGGATATGAAACTGCTCTCTTCTAAGAGCAACAGAAGTTTTGTGGCAGCTGTCTTTCTTTTTGGGGACACAATGATAAATGCAGTGGGGTAGTTTTAAAGTCCCATGAGGGCGTGGCACATCAAGGATGAAAGCGCTGCATCCATCCCAGGTCCCTGCCACAACCCAGGCCTTTCCTTTGAAAGCTCAGACTCTGTTCCTGCAAGGAGCAGGGTGGCTGGCAGGCAGCAGTGTTCTTCACTGCAGCTATAGCTGCTGGAACTGGTGACAATCACTTCATCTGAGCAAGACTCCACTGCTTCCACTCCTGGAGTTGACAACAATTGTCAAGGTCTGGCTGTGCCTATGCTCAGGCTGAGCTGCTTGCCAGCACATTTCCTGACCTGTCTGTTAGGGCGTACTTTTTGCCACGTACTGGGGGCACTTCTTGCTTCTTGGGATGAACTCAGGCTTTGGTATAACGCATTTCCTGCTGCAGGGATCTGAACAGGAGCAGTGCTCAGTTTCTTCAGTGATCTTCCTGGTATGTTAGTAGGCTTTAGGCCTCTTGCTGCAAGTGTGAACCTTGGTGCTGGCTGCTAAGAAGTACTTTATGGCCTGATAGTGATAACTGGAGCTCCTTTGGGCTCAGTAGCTGTAGTGTAGATATGGCACCATCCATCCAAGCTCCCAAACCCCATGCTCGCTTGCCAGGGCTGTACTGGTTCTTCCACACAGGCTGTCCATATCTGAACAGGGCTTCCTCTGGTGAGAAGGTGACCCAATTCCATCTGGATTTGAAAGGATCATGTGTTAAAATGTGGCTTTTGTAGATATGTGGTATTGCAGCATGGCCTTTCCTAAGGATTAGCAGGAAGGAACAGCCTGCCTGTTTTGTAGCATACAAGAAGATGGAGAAAAGTAGACTGTAATTAATTCACCAGGATGCTACAGCTCTCATTTCACTTTGCTACAGTGATAGCTGAATGGAAATCCAGATTGCACCTGAGCAGATGAAGGAATAAGCAGTTCCTGTGCATTTCATAGAAGAATGAATTTCATGTTGCTGTGGTTCCCAGTTGTTCCTCAGTTTACTTGGAGATTGTCATTATTAGAACAGTACATTCCTCAAAGGTGAATTAAACCTGTTTGTATTTTGAAATGGCATTCTTGTATCATCAACACTCTCTAAGCAAGATGCTTTGTAAACTTATTGTATCACAGTGCTGTAACAACAAGAAAGCTAGAATTCATGTACATGGAATTGTGAAGGTCATGAGACGCTGCCTACACATTTGAGGTGAGCTCTCTGCTCCGTGTCTGCTAACCTGATCGAGAGAGTGCTGGTACCTCTAGTGCTGCCCATCTGAGAGATCACTTACACAGCACAGCTCCCCGGGGAGGAGAAGTATCTAACTTCCAGTACTGTTTGTTATTATGAGACCTAAAGGAAAAGTCAGTTTGGAAAAGACATTATACAGCTTGTGTGCTACTAGAGCTGCCTTCAGCATTTTTGTAGAGAATTTGAATTCTTCTGCTAGAGATCTCCTGTTTATTCCCCTGCATTTTGCTGCAGGTTCTCCTTATACAAAAGCTGCTGAGTTTGTGTAAATGTTCAAGCTGCATGTAGTCCTTCACTCTGGCCTTGGCTGTGAGTGGCACCTGGTGGGGTCAGACCAGCAGGGCCTGGGCACAGCCCTGGCATCTTGGCACCTTCGCACCCTCACCCAACTCGTCCTCCTGCCTGACCTGCAGGGCTGGGAGGGTTACCCTCTGGGCAGAGCTTTTGTTTAACCCCATAATTTTGTGATAAATGTTTGCTTTTTTTTTTTTTTTGACTGTTTGTTTTGTTCTCTGTAATCGCTGTTGCATGGAGTTTCACAGAAAACTTTGTTGGTGTTGGGAGGGGAAAGGTGAGAGAACATTTCCTAAAGGAGGCAAAACAGTGGGATTAAAGTTCATGCTCTGAAGTACTCAGATTGCTTACACTTGTGTGTGTGCATTCATCCCTGTGACATATGATCTAAGTTTTTGGGGATCAATCTGTTTCAGCAAACTCAGCCAGTTAGGAAAGGAAGGCACTACAATTCTCACGTGTAAAAGGAACAAACTTGTGAAGGCTTTTAAGAGAAACGCTTAGGCTTTCTTCCATAGATCCTATGCTTGAGAAAGTACGAAGGAATAAAAAATACTTCTGTGAAAGGCGACAAGGCTTGTACATGTTATGAACCTCTTATTCTTCCTCCCAAAGGATTTATGTATCTGCAATTTTTCAAAAAAAATAAGAGGTCTTTGCAGTGTAACTGGAATAGCAAGTTGGTCACTGTGCATATGAGGCACCAGCTAAAGGTCTCATACAGTTTGTCTTCACAACCACTTTTTGCAGGGATATGCTTGTTTCTTCACTGAATGTTTGTGTACCTATGACATAGACTTTTTTTTCATTTGCATTAAAAAAAAAGAAAAAAATCTGGAAAAAAATGCCCTGAAAAACAAAACCAGCAGATCTTTCCACCTATTTCACAACCCCCCTTGCCTCCTATATGTGTTACTTGCCAACTATAATAAATGGAGTGTGTTTTACAGACAATGCATGACACATACTCTATATATGTCCTAATTCTGGCAAAGTTGCCCTATCCAGGTCTTAGTCTGAGCTGTATTTCTGTATGAAATGTGTGTGTGTTGAGCAGACTGCTGAGACGACTGTTGGAAACTTATCTTTAAAGCTTATTGCAAGCCAGAATATTCTAAAACTTGGCATGCTGCTTCTGGAGTGGGTGCAGTTCATTTAGTTAAATCTGGGTCTGTCTCCTGCTCTCATTCAGGTTCCCTACGGTAGAGGGAAGTACCTAACTGCAAGGTTGTTTGCCAAGTACTTGGCAAAAGGAGCTTCCCCCGTGATGCAGTTTGTCTCTAAAGCAGATAAAGTCTGTTTGGAATAGTCTACTGCTTTAGAGTAGCAAAGGGCAAAGAGATTTCAAGAACTGTTTAGAAATTAAATTCAAGTATTTGTAACGTATGTATTCATTTCTAAACACTACTGATAAGGTACTTTCTTAACATGTCGATAGTTGGATAGTATCTTGTTAACTATCTTTATTCTTCTACTTTCACCGCCACTTGTGTTTTCTTCCCTGTTCACAGTTGGTTTAATGTGTCATTTTGATTTTAATGAGTCAATAATCAACTATTGAAAACATATTTGGTATCTATGCAGCACACAAATACATGCAGATATTTCATATTAAGAAATGCAAATGCTTTATTTTAGTCAAATATGCTGCTGGAGGTTGAAAAGTACTTCTATGGTTCTGTGTATGTTACAGAAATCTGGCATGTGAGGCAGTGTGTGCATACCAAGGAGTGTGTGTCAGCAGAGCAGAGGTACCAGCAGCGTTAGGGAATGGTGCTGCCGCTGCTGGTCCTGCAAATCTGCAGTATTGCAGAGTCAGCACAGGCCCCACTCAGACAAAAACCTAAACATCTGTTTAACTTAAGGCATGTGCTTACACTTCTTTGGCATGGGCTTCTAACGGAGGGGGATGTTTTTGTTTTTCTGAGTGCTTTACTTCACAAGGTTATGCTTAGGAAGCACTTTTCAACCAGGATGGAAATTCTTTTCCCTAGCCTGCCTTTGCATAAGGGGATAAGATATAGGTGTGCAGTCCCAAAACTTGTGCTCCATTTCATGTGTCCTTCCATACAGGTTTTCAGAGGAGGGAACCTTGTGTGCCCCAGCCCCAAAGAGGCCTGCAGCTTGTTCGTGTGAGTCCTTGGTCTGGGATTCCCAGGGCATGGGTGCATGTCAACCCCTGCTAAGGAAATAGTGGACAGCATCTTTGGCGCTTGTTCACTTTCAAATGGTTTAGCACCTTCAGTAATGCTCGGGTGCATAGGCTGACCAGTATTCCTTCAATCACCTGAGTGACTTTGGCTACGAAAACATGCAGTGTGCTCGTTTCTTCCTACGACTCCAAGCTATGGAAACAAACAGCTCTACCTCTTATATTTAACTCTATCTCAATTTCATTTAGTGGCTGCTTTCATCTACTTCCTGCTTGTTGTCTGCTTACATCCTTCCTGTACTCACATAATGATCGTTAGGTGAAATAGTTCATTATGTGTATTTTGTATATTATTCTGTAACGAATATCTGACTTAAAACCTCACTTGACCTAGCTACTGTGACCGTAGGGGCAAAGAGAACTTTTCAGTTCTTTTCAAAGAAGAACCACATCTGAAAATTTGTGAGGGAAATCAGATTCTTGTCCTGACACAGATAGGAAATCTGCAAAGCTACTGGCAAACCAACACTGGTCCATTAGAGTCTTTCTGTTTAGTTCTGTTCTTCCCAGCAATGGGATCTGTTGTGCAGCTTCACCTGAATCGAGGAGCTTCGCTTGGAGACCTTTGTTACTTCTCTGGTTGCCACAGCAATTTAGGGAAGAGCTGTTGAAGATCTCAAGAGATGTTAAAGAGTTGACATAAAGATCTTGTGTTTAGGTCTGGTGTACTTAATTGCATATTACAAATTTGATAAATGAATTTTCAGGGAGGACCATCTAGAAGTAAAAGGAAAGGGAAGGAAAAAGCAACCATTCGTATTGCTGTGATTGACTTCCTCTTGTAGAAATAAGGCCTGGATTGCATTGTCTTCCTTGTCATTTACCAGCAGGAGTTACTTTCTGTTGGCTGTGGTGAGGCTTGGGGAAAAAGTCACCCTAGTGTGGGAGCACAGGCCAGCAGGAAGATCTTGCTCCCTCAGAGCTGAGGATGTTAATGATTTGCTGTGGTTTGTTTGATGGGAATTTGAATTTATTGCAGTATCTGGTAGCATCCATCTTTCAGTTCTATGCCTGTTTTGATAAGGAAAAAATCCTGTGCTGTTGCAGCCAGCTCTGCTCCTCCTGATAAATATGCTGCATATCTTTAAGAACTATTTATTACCCTCTGTTTGTCAGTTTTGTAAACTGAAAATGATTAGTGGGAAGAGAAGAAGAGGGCTGCTGCTCCACATGGGCTGCTCCCGGGGCCAGGGGGATGGGGTGGGGTGGGGGAGCCAGCATTTCCCCACACTCCCCCTCAGCCCTGTGCAGCCACAGGCAGAGCTGGGCAGGGAGCACCGTAATGGTTTTGGTAGAGCGTTTGTTTGGTTTTTTTTACCCTACATTTTATAGACAGGCCACAGGCAGAGTGAAGCATGTCCAGAACCAGTATGGAGTCCTAGAGGCAACATGATCACTGAAGGTGTATGGTTCAGTAGCAGTTAGCTTAAGAGGGACAGTGATGTCCTTCCTACAAAATTCATTAGGATCTAAATTGGCTAGAAGCAGTGAGTTTTATAGGCTCTATGAAATGAATCTTCACAGGAATGTTTCATTTTATATGCCCTGAAAGAAGGCCAGAAAATGCAGTTCTGGAGCAGTATTAGTCCAGTATAATTTCATCCATCCCCAAAATAAATTTACCAAGTGTTCTGCAGCTCTCATTCTTCTGTCTGTTTGGAGATTAACCATATCTAAGTTACAATGCTTCAAATTAATCAAACCATTGATTTTAACAAAGGAAAAGCGTAGCAATCAGCGAGTAACCTGATCCTTTCCTCTCTCAGAATGTGCTGTCAGTTAATATTCAGAACACTGATTTTTTTCACAAGGACGACTGGGGCAATACCTATAAATTCAAACTGCGTGTCACTTTATTCATAGTAAACACGACTCAAGTTACAGAACCAGTTGCAAGCAGACCAGCAATGGAAAATATAAACCAAAAGTCACACACAAGGCATCCCAGCAGGTGAAAACTGCTTGGTTTTAAGCAGCATGCAGGACTAATCTACTCTGCATGAAATGTCCATGGTAAATTATCCCAGCAAAATCCGTCACAACAAAAAGTGCTAGAGGTTCAGAGCCGCCCCCAGTCTGAGTGTCTTACCTTCCTGCAGTAAGGTATGATTTTGGAAAGTGAAAGGAGCCCCAAGAGTAGCTAAGGCCAGACCATGGGAATGGGGAGGACATCAGAGGGCAGAATTAATCTTCAAAGAGTTCTGAAAGCAAGTACAACATTTGTATTTAGATATGGATATGTTGGAGGGAAAACGAAGTGGCTGATTTGTTCTAGAAGTAAAAAAGCATTGTGTTCTATATTCTTTGAATTCAGCATTACTGTCTTGTTTTACTGCTTTCTTTCAGAGTAAGGCAAACAAGTGTGTAGACATCTAGTAGAAATTTCAGCAGAAGATAGATTTTTTTTTTCTCCCATGTTTAAAACTGGTATTCCAAGATCAGGTGTGATAAGAATGCAGACAAGAAAAATCAAATAGCAATGAGAATGATTCTAGAATATCTTACCTGTACTGCCAAGCCCAAGTGAAGTGTTTTGATGAGGAAGACTGAAATCTCCAAAACAAGCCAAAGGATAGTAGAACAGAGGCAGGACTTGAGAGAACACGTATAGGATGTCTGGAAATGGAAGTGATTGGTGTACTTGCACTATATAATGCATACTAACATCCAGAGGCATAAAAGAATCATTGTAGACAATTATCTCTCAGCAACACAGTGCAGTGAATCCAGTCTAGTAGGATTTTTTATTTTTTTTTAGAGTGCTAGCGAAAGGAAACACAAAAATCAAAAGTACAAGAGATCTTATCAATAAGCTGCCTCCTGCTGGGCGATCATTACATCAACTTACACAAACTTTCATCACAAAAAATGTACTATTTTTCAAGTATTCCAATTGCTAGGCTTCATCCTTACCTCTTCACATTAAGAAATAAAACTACCAATGCCTAGTTGTTATAAGTAGCATGATTATGCCATATAAAGGAAAACCCTCATTAAAATATTTCTTAGCACTAGTATTTTTGCATCAATCACATGATGAGGGCTTAGAATGAAATCTGATTTCTCTGAAAACTGTGGAAGAAGTTTATGCAAGAAAGCAAACAACATGTAACAAAAGCACCATCTTCCCTGCCATAGTCCCACCGGAGAATTTCAGTCTTTCCAGAAATGGAATAAACTGGGGATAGTCAGGAATGCTTTCAGTGGTTAGTTTTTAACATGATACAGTACTGCATTGTACAGAGGCAACGTTCTTGCAGAATCAAAAGAACATGAAAATAGAAAGGGCTGTGCCATAGAGCGGCAGAACTAAGTACATGACCAAAAGTTTTTAACTGTTCAGCCATGCTGTACCCGTTTCAAAATACCCAATTTACTGAACCTGCGCCTCAGTGGTACCAGAAATGTTCATAGTAACAAGGCTGTATGTGCCCGCCTTCACGAGCATATGATCAAAGGGCCTATCCAGTTTCCACCCACAGTGTGCAGGCTGCCAACTTCAATATTTACCACCCTTTGAACTGGCCAACCAGGAATGCAGCAGTAGAAAGGAGTATGAACCTCCTGCATGCTGCCACTGACCTGGAACGTGTACTGTTTTCTGGAAGAGGGACAAGATGCATTGAACATGCAGTGGCTACATGGGTAGTAAAATTAATTTTAGGCTATATAGTTTAATTAATTTTCAGCTATATAGTCTGAAAAGCAAATAAATAATTTAAAAGGAGACCTGTTGCAACTATGTTACATAAGGAATGACTAATGTCTCAGAAAAGTCTTTACTATGAGCCTACTGAATGAGATATAACATTGGTTATAGAATAAGAATCTGCAAAGCCACAGAAGATATTAATTTCATTTTAAATGCTGTTGTTCTCTTAAGTGCCTTCAGTGTTTAGTGATTTCCTCCCATCAGCAAAAGCATCTTTGAAGTGAGATGACAAAAGAAAAGGAAAAAGCTGACTTGTCTGACTTGTATTGTATGGTCTGATCCCAGCACATAGGAAAATTTCAGGTGTGCTGTACTAAATACAAATGCATGTTTTAAAACATGCCATGCAGTTCAGAAGCAAGTGCTTCTTCATCACCAATAACTACCTCTGATGAAATATTTGAAGATGACTTTTTTCTTTGTGTTTTGCTAACTGGGTAGGACTAGTGAGAAATCTGCTAAGGAAATAAATCATCTTTGTAAATGAATTTTTTTTTTGTCAGTTGTAATTAAAGCAGGAAGTTGCACAGTTGCCAGAACAGATTACAAAGCCCACCATGACTTTGATGGGATTTTTTTTTTTATTTTATTTTTTTTAATTCTTGCAAAATCACAGTGCCTGGATTCCTAGATCAGCCATGTTAGAGGCTCCTGGAATTAAGCTTTTTTATATTCCACCTTTAGGTCCAGTCTAGCTCTTCACCTTAGGAGCTTGGCTAGATATTGGACAGTTACGGAAACCTTTTCAGATCCCTTCAGACCCAGTGGCCTCCAGATGCCACTAAAGATTATCAAGATCCTTTTGCGCCTGCACAGGAGGCTTGGGCTGCATATTGGTTCTGAATTGCTTTTACTATTCACACAGCAAAGACCATGTAAACTCTAGGTATGGCAAATACATAACAAAAAAAAAGAGGGATACTGAATATTCTGACAGGATTGCATGATTTATTTTCTTATCCATGTAACAATTTGCTTTATGTAAGCCCTTCAAGACCAATATCAAAAACCATTGAGTCTGATCTCAAAACAGAGAGTACTATAGTTCCAGAAGGATTTGGAAATTCGTTTCTATTTTATTGTCAGTATTATCCAGGAAATCTTGTTGCTACTTTGCAGATGCTTATTCAGCCACATCTACTAAGATGTCTTCCCTTTCTCTGATTGTCATTTACAACTAGGAAAAATACTGTAAGCTTAAAATGTTTCCACCATTTCCTCACCTAGACTTGCTGAGGAGTAAGCTTGTCTTCCCTACACTAGATATACAAATGTATTTAGATTTGCTCCCAACACTTTGTTCTCAGGATTGTTCCTATCAGGTTTTCTGTATCTAACCAAATCCATGCTCATTTTTGCTGCCTTACTTGGTTTCTTTCCAACGTATTAACATCCTTGTCATAGCACAATGTCCAGAACTTAAGAGTTTCAGCTGTGATCTTGCAACTGCTCAGATGTATGTTGTTGCACTGTTGTTTCTTCATGCAGTTTCTCCTAATTGCAGTTACCATGGTATGAAATTCACATCCAGTTTATAAACATGTCAAATAATTCAACTTTAAATGAATCTTTTATCTTGGCTCTTACCTGTAGGACCATTGGAGAGATAAGGAGAAACTCAGTGGCAGCTAGTAGCTCACCCCTAGTGTTTCCTTGCTGTTTTCCAACAAGCATAAACATTAACTTTTTTTTTTCTTTCCTGTTCAGAGCCCATTGCATTTAATGTTTTGCCTCTGTTTTTTTGTTTTTTTTTTTACTTCTGTAGAGTGTTCCAGAAGCAGTATTTAATAGCCATATGTCTTTTCAAACATTTTTCTTTTCACTATATCCTTCTCCCAGGAAACGCCTCATATTTTAAACAAACAGCTATCTGGAGGAAGAGCAACAGTGCTTTCTTTTAGCTTGTTACCAAATATTCTAAGCTTAGACTTGTTACCTGCAGAATTGTATTTACCCTTAATAATGGTAAAAAATGCCATCAGCAGTGATATTTATTCCTGCTCTGATCATTAAGCTTACATAGTGATGAATGATTGCAGTGCCCACTGCAAAGAGCTACTCAGTGCAGAGGTGAGCAGGAGGGCTGAAAAAGCTGAAGTGATTTAGAAAGTTCACAATAGCTGGTGTTTTTTTCCTCGTCAGCTAGTGCTCTCATAAGACCAGACAGCATAAGCAAATGTAGGAGGAAACAATACATCTGCAGACACTGGCAGACAGCATCACTTGCCAAATTTGGCCACAGTTCCTCTAGATAAATAATTTCTCAATGATGTGCTGGGTTGAAATTACATAAACAGCAAAAGTTACTAAGACCTGGGCCCCAGAGTACTGTGGGTTCCAACATTTTCTGAAACCCACCATCAGTACTCTGACATCTACAAATATTTTTCTCTAACAACTGGTGCCAGAGACAGAGCAATATTACCATCGCTTTGTACGTACTGAACATTTTCAGTGTACTGAAATAATTGCTCTTCAGCCGCAGTGCTGGCCGTGACCTAACTATCAGCTCCTCTGCAAAGGCTTATACAAAAGTTTTCAAAGCAGCAATCTTCCTGAAATGACTGTAACCTTTTATAGTAACAACTCCAGGAGCGTTTCAAGAAATCAAAGTAGAAAAACACTGTAATAAATTTCAGTCTCCAAAAGTCTCATGGGTTTCTAAAG
Organism: Odontophorus gujanensis; assembly: GCA_013399175.1. Classification (NCBI taxonomy): domain Eukaryota; kingdom Metazoa; phylum Chordata; class Aves; order Galliformes; family Odontophoridae; genus Odontophorus; species Odontophorus gujanensis. The sequence continues at coordinate 507,876 of VXAB01011891.1, forward strand.
AGGTAACTGCTAAGCATAATGTGACTTAATTTGCACAATGAATTAATGAGGCTAGAGGGTACTGAGGTGGGGGGCTGGGGGTGGTGTTGGGATTCCAGTTTATGACCAGACAATATCTAGCTTCTAACATGAGGTAGTAAGACTTCCCTGATAATTAAGATACTTCTGCTATGACAGCTATATATACTGGCACTATCTGAAAAGTACTATACATCACTGAAGAATTTATGCAGAAAAGAAAGCTGCATCATTCTTCCTGAACAGAAGTATCCCACAGGGAAACCTTACCTAACTATTCTTAAAGAATCATTTTTAGACACACTTCTGAATTTATAAAAACAAATCCTTTATTTAAAAGATGTTCTGTGAAAATCACTTTCCATAACAGAAATCAAAACTATACATGTCACACAAGGCATTCTGAAGGCAGCAGTTGTTGTGTATTGACAGCTACCAACAGCATAGAACAAATATGGGCTATGCAAAATGAGTAACTGTATTTTTCAGTGTTGCTTAAGTAGGAAGGAACAGATAGGGGAAGAAAACTACTTCTAAAACAGTGATGCTTTTGTTTTGATGATAAAACCTGCACTATCTGTCCCTTGTTCCAGCAACACTCCCAAAGTAAAACTGTTCTCTGAAAACCATCTGAAGAAAATTAATGCACTTTAGTCTCCCAGGTGCTAATTGGGAACATAGTGGGGGTATGCAACTATGGAAACTATGGAAAAAAGTGTCTTGAGCACTTTTTCATTTCAGTCATATTTAATTCAAATTTGTATGTTTTTGGAGTATCTTGAGAGTTAATCTTAGTGTGAGAAACTCTTCAGTTTGAACGAAGTTAATTTTCTTAGAACAGGTATGCACAGTAATAACACTCCAAAAGCATCTTAGGATTTGACCATGCTAGTAATGTTTACATAATATTTACATCTGCAAGTATTTTCAAACTAAAGTCACATCTGCAGTCCAATTGTGTGTGACAATTTCAGTAGTGCTGTGCACAGTGTAATGGTATTTCAGTGAGTGTAAGGGCAATGGATTAAAACTCCTTCAGTATCTCATTTTCACATCAAATGTACAAAAGCACGAACAGTATGTTCTCACAGTCTCATGTCTTTAAAAAAGGGATGCAGCAAAGCGTCCTTTGCAGTTATTCTTGTTGCAGGATTTAAGTCTAGTAGCTTATCGAGCAGGTCATATGCTTCATCAGGAACCTGATCCCATCCTTTCAGGTCTGTTGCCTTAACTTCCAAAGCACCACCACCGTCCTGACAGCTCTTTAAGTGTTGATTTTCTTTTCTGAGTGTCTCAGGAGCGCATTGTTTGTCTACTTCAACTGGTAAAGCAGAGTCATCTCCAGATTTGCTGGACATGTCACCCTGGGATCTGTTACAGCTGCTATTTGTTCCTCTCAGCTTCTCGCAGAGGGTTCTTAAATTTTGTGCTGGAACAACTTGGGTACACAGAACTGATTTACCTAGGAACAAACAGTTTTTACAGTCAGTGACATTTTATAGTCACAGAGCAAGTTAAATGAAGTCTGATTCAGAGAAATTTCAAGTACTGAAGCATAACTGACATTAGTTAAAAAATAATAATAATAATAAAAAAAAGGCAGCCATGTTTTACAGTAAGGGCCCCAGCAAACCAGAAGTATCTCTGCTCAGAACAGAACTGTGTTTTTTCATGAAGTTATGAATTGACAAGTCATTGCTCAGTTCACACAGCATCATTTCCCATTTATTTTCCATTTCACTCTTGTCTTAACAGAACTGAAAATTAAATACCTAGTTCAGTTTATTGCTTATAGTACTGATTTATACACTTCTGTCTGGAGAATTAAAATTGATGCTGCTATTTACATTCCCAGGTACCAAGTGCTTTAACGTTTGGCTTGCAGACAGCTAGGAAAAGTTATTTCTGTTTTTGTGCTCTTTTTTCCTTCCCTCCAAACAGGCCCTCTTGCTTTATTTTTTTTTTTTAATTTTATTGGTCCTTCTTGAAGTTGGATAAAAATGCAAGGTTTACATCATCTAAATATTAAGTCAGTACAACTTAAGGCTCCATGGCAAATAAACATTACTTCAAGAATTCTAAGAAGTAGGAAACTGGCATAGTTCACCTCAAGTGGCCCTGACTTAATGAAAGGCAGCAGACAAGTTAGGAAATCCACAGAACGAATTACTCCACATAAATTATAAAGGATAGAAAAATAGCAATTTTTCCTAAATCTCTGTATGTGTGGATAAGTAGTACTCTTTTACATGCAAGAAGTGTGACTTACCTCCAAAGTGACTCCCAAAACTTAAAAATTTGTTTAAAATAAAAACAAGTCCCAACTAGATCGTAAATCATTGTATTACACAGCAGACCAAGCATACATTTTCCCCTTCTCCCTGTAATTAAGGTTTGCATACCAAAAGTTTTAGCAGCCTGAATGGTTTCTCGAGATCCACGAACTGTCATGATTTGTGCCAAAGCAGTTAAATCATCACTTGCTTTGTAAAATGGATACCGTCCACTGAGCAGAGAAAGGAATACAATTCCTGCAGACCACATGTCAATTGCTGCAATAGAAAGCAAGCTTAGTAACGAGCAAACTCACAACTTCAACAAAAGCAAAATAACAAGTTCTTTAAAAAGAAATTATGACCAGAAGTGTTGTTATCAGAGAAAGTAATGTTCTGAATTACTTACAGGCTGTGGTCACAATGATAACACTGCAGCACACAGTGTAAATTGCTATACTTGTACATAAAATCAGCTGCCTGCTTTTACGGAGAGAAAGTACTGAATTTCTCTCATGAGTAATTTAATTAGTTTGCTAAAAAAAAAAAAAGTACTGAAATAGCATTTGAAGGTACTCTGCTCGGGGAGCTGAGAGGGGAAAAGAGAGCTGGTTTTGATACTTCATTAAGTTTGCTTAGATTGAGAAAACTTTATATAAAGTTCATGAATTAAAAATAATTCAGAATTGAATGAGCATATTTTCTGGGACTGAGGTTGCCAGTTAGGCATACTAAAAACTTTGTTGTTCTCTAATATGAAAACACTTGACAAGATAGTTTAAGAACTGTAATAGTTATTCATCCCTTTCATTGGGTTATGAAAAGTACAGGGAGTTCTCTGAAGGAAGAAGCCAGAATATGATGGAAAATTCAATTCTGAATGTTATGAGAATACCTGTCTGCTGTAATTTTTTGGCTAAGCTGCACATTTTGAGAGATGGCAAGGAAAGTGAAGGAGGGAGTCTGAAGAATTCTCAAATTCTAAAGAGAAGAATTAAATTGGAAAATAAAGCTATAATCATCCTGTATATCTTCCAGAAATAGGTGGTAAAATATGCAGTAATTAAAAAACAGTATTGGCAAAGAACTCTGATACTATGAAGTTGATATGCAGACAATATTTCAGTGTGCAAAAGTGTTGCATCTTTAAGGAAGAAGTTTTAGTAGTACTGTACTGATGTTGATCATAATACCTGCTTATGGTGTTACACATCACCCTTAGAACGTGGTTGGGAAAGATAGATATTAAGGTGAAGACTTTTAAAGATGTTTATCTAGCTCTTCCTGATACTGACAGACAGTTATATAGTGGAATGACTAGTAAGTCCTACAGTTCCGATAGGGCTGGGATCATCAGCAGACTGCAAGATCTTGTGCAATGACATCAGAATCATGATTCCTCTCTGTGCATTTGCCTAGTGGTTAGTATCTTATTTCATAAATATTAGTATTAGTCTACCAGTTCTAATTAAACACTTTATTGACATATTACAGAAGGTTTGCACCACTGACTCAGTACCTTTAGTGCCGCACCCAAGGGTTTCCAGATTTACCCACATTTTTTGTAATCCTGCTCTCCATTACCCTAGAGAACAGAAAACTGTCTGAAAGCACACTGAAGACAACCCTGTGTCCAAGATTTCTTAAGTATGTCTTCTTTCTGCATAAATTCTGTCTAGACAGATTCAGGGATTGTCTAAACTTGTCCTGGATTTCTGGATGCTTTCTAGCTCCTAAAGCTGGCTGTTACTGCCCAGGCACAGTGACTCCAAGTAGGCTGCCATACCTCTTGAAATCCCAGCCATGCCCACAGCTCAGATGCTGTCTTGAACAGCATTAAGCTACCAAAGGATATGCTGATCAAATGGCTACTCTGAGTGTGTATAAACATTTTCAAGTTAAACAGTGTAAACTGACTATTTTCTTACAAAGTACTCAACAAAAAGATGGCTATAAGCTTATTTTAAACACAAATTTTGAGAACATTTGTATTTATCCTCCATTTCCTTAATCAAAACTCCTGGTCATACATGACACATTTAACTTTGTATCAGTCCTTCAATTCTCCATGTACACACATCTTCTCCCACTTTATTTGCAACAGCTAATGCATTAACCATCCCACTGTTCTGCTCCAATACTTACCAGACGATTGAAACTTATGAACTTGATAGGTTTTAGCCCTGAAATTTACAGATTACCTATTTAAAGAACTAGCAAAAAGGAAAAAAGTACTGATTCACCAACACTTCATAAAAACGATAAAAATTGCACTCATCCAATTAATTCTGCCTATGACAGCAAAATACATGCGTCAAACTGTCTAGAAAAGGCTAAAGCATATCCCTCTAAGATTTATGTAAGACTTTTCTTGAATAAACAAGCCAATAAGCCAAGAAACTTGATAAAACTTACAACTTTGTTTTCTTTTAAAACACTTGCTATTGAACTCCTGCATATGGCAGTACCCCTCAAAGGGATGAAGACACATTCAAGTTTCAAGCACAGGAAAATATTCTTAATCTCTTATTCTGAGTAATAAACCTTAAATTAAATTTTGGAAGTGGTTGATAAACGTTAGAAGGGAAAATAAAATGAATTTGACAAGGAAATGGCCTAATATACAAAAGATAACATCAATGCATAAATGAAAGGTTAAAAAAAAGAAAGGCATTTAGTTTTTGTCTGTTGTGTAGTACCTGTTGTCTGAGTGGGGCACTTTGTCAGTACTTCTGGTGCTCTGAATCCAGGTGTTCCTGCTCTGGGAGCAACTTGCTGACACCTTGTAGTAAAAGACAAATGCGTTTAGAATATATACATCGAGAAATAAGTTCTAACTGTAACAATGTTTAATATTATTAGAGTATACTTTTGTGAGATGTGTAAATCTGCTTTTATTTGCCTTTAAAATTCAGCTTTTAAGTCTGAAGCATCTTATAATTATTTAGCGTATGATTATTATCTCATATGAGATAACCTGGTTATAATTACCTATTATATTACTGGTCTTGTTATAGTACTTAGAAGGAATACTTATTTCATTCTTCAGTCACAATGGTATTTTCAGTTTCATTCAGTGACAAAACGTGTTTTCACAGGGAACTTTAAAGTTACAACTAATTAACCAATGGCAAAAAATGCATTCGTTTCTTGAGTGTGGACATTATGGCTTTTTATTAATCTAGAGCAAACTAAGGTTCACTATTTCTAAGTGTGTTGACAAGAATTTACTTCTTGTTAGGTTAACTAAAAGGTGTGAGATCATTATTAAAAATCTTTCCTGTACAGTAAATCCAAAGCACCTTCCTTCTGCAGGCCAACTTTCTCATATGTCTAGCAAATTCCTCATGACTCATTTCTGAACTGATTTTGATAACACCAGATTTTGATAGTTAGGGAGGAGAGGTACCACAGTTTCATGACTGTGCCTACCAAGCAGAATTGTCTGCATGAATTTGCGTTCCCTAATGTGGACATAAAAGGTAAGGGTAGAGCATAGCCAAAATGAACTACAGAGGACTGGATTTGAACTGAGTTATTTAGACTCTCTGACCTATCTACTATTAAAAGATTTCAAATTAAGAAATACAGCACTGTCATCTTTCCTTTTTGTTCTGCATTTCATGATTTCCAGAATGCAAACAGCCTGAGACATGCATTTAACCTTAAGTTCTCAGAAAGGAAGAGTCCAATCACTGAATTTTAATGCACTTGGCATAATTTAGGCCTATTAGATAACTGCTCAATTACAGAACATTGTCTACTCTAAGTGCTGTAATTAACTCAGGTTATTTTCTACAACAAAAGTAGGCAGATAATTAAATACAACCGCAACAGAAAATCATTAACAGTGAATCTCTTGCTGCAGATAGCAGCAATCCAATTACTGCATGAATTCCACAAACTATTTTTTTTTAAAGAGCACACTTAGTGTCTTAAGGGCTGCACAGATCAAATGCTATCTTTCACCTGCTATATCAGTTGTCTAGTAAATTCAAGTTTTTTGACCTTATTTGACAGGATAGTAAGCAATTTTACAGCACTGTTGAAGCAAATTACCTTGAAAGGCAAACACTGCAAACTCTGTCCGTTGCATAACAGTCACAGGTCAGGTTTGATGGACAACTACTGGCAGCTTTCCTGCTCACCCCATTGCTCACTGCTTTTGTAGAAATAATCTTCTTTGTTACTAACTTTCTAGATGAAACATCTACCATCTTTGATTGTTTAATGAGCTGCAAAACAATTATTTTTAGAAGGTGAAATATTTAAGAAGCTTCCCTTACAGATTTGTGTCTCAAAACTACTGAAAAGACTCTCATCAGCAAAGAGCTCCAATTTTAAAATAGACAATAGCAAATCTTTCTACCAATGTCACAACATCTATAAAACATACTTCATTTTTCAGTGGTTACAAAAAATCAATATCCAGTGGATATTCCGTAGCTTCATGGTTTTTTTTTTCACGTTAGCATATTTTTTCAAGCATTCTTTTGATTCAACTTAGTTAAAAAAATAAATAAGTGTATGAAATAGTTAATGCCACAACAACAAAGTGATATTAATTCTAATTCTACAATAGGATGATCACTGTTAGACATGCCTTCCAATTTAGTTGGGGTTTTTCTCCGTGTCACATTAAAACCTAAGTATAAAATGAAAACATTTACTATGCACTTCTTTTCTCTACACCTTTATTTGCAAAATAAAAGCTAAGGTTTCACAAACTCAAGCTGTCTTGGTGGAAAGGTACATGTGTACGAAAGATACTAAATAGCATACAAACAAGATGAGCTGGGGAGACAGGTACATAATCACCTCCTCAAGAGTTTCAAAAGGGACTGAGACAAATGAAAAACTCTTCAAGCCTTTCAGTGAAGTCACGCTTAAGATTCTGCATTCCTAATGGTCCGCTGAGAACCTTTAAGGTCCACAGGGTTCTGTCCAAGTAATTCTAATCTGTCTAAGACATAACAAATTGCTCTAACTGATGAGTCATGTTTCTTACTTTTGTATTTGAGTTCTCCTGGTATGTGGAACAATAGATGTTGAAATTCCTCTCTCCAAAGACAGAACGTTGGGCAGAATGGTGCACAGAATCCTCCTACAACATCAACAAAGAAGACAATAAGGATCTTATCCAGTCAGCTGGATACTGGGAGTTCAAGAACTGTTACGTGACATAAAACTGAAACATGTACACAGTAAGTCATCTTCAGGCATCAGTTCACCAAAGAGAACACTAAAAACGTGCTCACGGAATTAATCACATCTCATGTGCCCCAAGATGATCTGAAATGTCATCTGTATTGCATTTGTCATATATATGCAAGTAAGCATACATGAATAATTATTGTATGGGGAGGAGTTTAACAGCACATGGGATTTAAAAAATAAAGATTTAGGGCATTCTAGAGTAACCCATGCTAGATTTTTATGGAGCTTTCAATGCTGTATTATATGTAACAGATACTGAATTATGACAATAGTTTTACATAAAACAAGCTACTTCAATGTGAAAACTGATTCTGTGCATCAAATCCTGCAAGATCAGCACAGCTTTTGTTTCAGGTATTACAACTCCCCCTGTTGGATGAAAAAATATATTAAACACACAAAAATATTAATGAAAGAGACTGATAACCTTTCCTCCTCTTCCATGTTTAATCTGTGTTTTTGAGTGTGAGCTGGAGTGTGACCTTTTATCAGACGCTCTTGAGGCTAACTGCTGAGCAATCTGTTTAGGTGCTGTGACACTGACAGAAACCCCATTTCCCAAGGCTGAGTTGGGATTACTCTGGGAGTAACTTCCCTGCTGGCCTTCAGAATGGGCAGTTCTGAGAAGTTCAATTTTTGTATCAGGAGTTCCTTGTGCCAAGCCAAAATCTACCAAGGCATACCTAAAAGAAACAAAGTTAGAATCAAGAGTCAAAAAGTATCAACCAGTTTTATCAACTACTCATTACTTGTTTATTCACTGTTTACTCCTCAAGTTGTTCATATGCTGTTGTCAGCATCACAGGTCTATTTTCCTTCTCCTCTGTCCTGTCTGTCTGGCCCTATTTGTCCCCTCATTTTTACACCATGCCTATTTCTCTTTTTGTTTCTTGTCGTGTAAGCTTTTCAAGTGTGTACTTTCACCACTGACATTTTGAAAGCTATTCCAAGTAATTTCTTTCTTGGGTTCTCATGCTACAGTTCTGAACTACCTCAGCAAGCAGCCAAGTAAAAGTGAATTGACCTGTCACAGACACAGGCACAAATGCAACAGTGAAGACAGCTGGAATAATAACGATGCTAAGAGTTTTGCCAAACTTCAAGCAATACTACTGTAAACCACCTTCTTTAACCAGGTAGGACTACTTTAGTTCATATTCCAGATTTGTCATTAAAATAATTCTTTTTTTGGTTAAAATTGGTACAGCAACAATCACGCTGCTGTCTCTGGGTCTCAGACAAACTCAGTTCCATAGCCTTCACATGTTAAGTAGAGAGGATGTCTCAAACAGTGCTGGACATGCAAAATGATCATGGAAATTCGTTTTAACAGACAAAAATCAGAATTTTTGAAATTTCAAAGTTTGTGGCTTGGCAAAATATGATCAAGATTCTCCAGGAAACCTTCATTGATTGCACCCTACTCACCAGTCACCATAGGACTGCAAGCACTGAAACAGTACCTTACCCAATCTGTTCCCCCCAAAAAAGACTTTTTACAGTCTTCAGCTACCAAATGCACCAGTTATAAAAATTCATGAGTAGAAAGTTAGAAATACCAGCCTGTGCTTAGGAAGTATCTATTAGCTTTTTTTTCAGACCATTACTGATTTTATTCTCATTAAAAAAATGTTGTATCTACATTCAACAGTGAATTTTCACTTTTCCAGGCACTTGTCACTCCGCGAGGCAAATATTAAATTAAATGTCAGAAAAAATCTTTCCATTCTCAAATTCCTAAACACCGAAATAGAAGTTTTACAAATTAAGAAACCAAAAAAAATGTCATTTTTAGCTTTATTACTTAAGCACATTAGGCAGCTGGAAGGAAGAAAACCAAAAGCCTCATTTACTCTGTTCTGCCAAGGCACACATCCCCAGACGAGATCACAATATGGACATCTGGACAGACTTACTGCTTCAGCCTCCTGTTGTAGAGAAAGTTACTGGGCTTGACGTCACGGTGAACAATACCAAAGTGATGAATGCGCCTCAATGCTTTAAACAGATTAAACATGTATTCTTTCACTTCTTCGAAGGAAAGAGAATTCAAAATGTCCTGAAAGATTATTTGGATACTATTATTATGCAACTACTTTCAAATAAAAAGTTTTACTACAAATAAGAACTCTGGGACTTACCAAGAAGGATTCATGTTCCAGATATGGCATAACAATAACCACGTGATCATTCTTCCTAAAGCAATATTTAACTCCCATAACATTATCTTGTCCCCTAAAAAGAGAAGTAATGTCACTGAATGAGACCAAAAGATGAATTTTGATTTTCCTTTATTTCCTGTAAACTTCAGTCAGGCTTTCTTTTAATATCTAATTTACACCTTGGCAACAGTCTTCTTAGCAGTAACCATGTTGTTCTCATGTCATTCTTAATTCCATTTGAGTTCTGCAGTTTGTGATGAGGGCTCTACAGATTTGGGGGCCACAGTTTGTTGTTACCACTGCATTCAAATGTAGGAGTTCGTGATACCACAGCTACTCTAAAAAGCTGCCACTGAGTACACTGGCGACTAGAACTCATTCCTAAAAACGTAATTTCTGACTGAGAGATGATTTTTTTCCAAGCAGCTGTTCCCACAAAGATACACTACGGAACTTCTCAGATGGAAAATGTAGTATGGTCTGCAAACAGACTAGCAGAAAAGGACATTCATTACAGGTAAGAATCCATTTCTTATTTGCTCCTGCTATAAGTCTCAAATATTTTTCAGGTTAAAAACAAAAAAAAAGCAAGCGAAGCGCCAAAACTTTACATAAATAAATGCAGATCAGCTAGACAATATTCAGCAGTTTAACTGACAATTCCAATTTTTCTTTTAAGTACCCTGCTACTGTGAGGCACTGAAGTTCAGCAGCAATTCGCAGAGGGTGACTGGTTGGAATCAAGTGCTTCAGAGCCATTTTTTCTTCACATCCTGTTTGCAGTCGTGCTGTGGCCAAGTAAACAGAACTAAAAGTACCTGCAAAAAGGGATAAAAACATTGTCTTCAGCATGTTTAATTAAGTCAATTCAGATTTTTAGAAAAAATGATTTAAATGTTCACAGTCATTTAAATGTAGATGTAAATGACTTTTAATACACAGATGCAGAGCACATGACACTACATCAAAAGCAGATTCTAGAAGAGAAAATAGGCAGTTTCTTTTTTCTATTACTGAATTCAGTGATCTTGTATACCATTTTTTTATGTCAGGAAAAATGCAAATGTTACACTGTCTAACTTGCCTGGGACATAGAGCTCTTTGTAAATTTCCTATCTTTGATTTGCTTTCTTGTTTAGGTAGCTCTCTTTCATCTGACATCCAACTCTTCACTCCCTGCAGTGTAAGTTGGCTATCTAATGCTAATCTGGATAGTACTGCGTTCGCTATTCACAGCACTTCTGAAATCATTACGTTTTCCTTAATTCTGTTATCTTATTTATAAAGTAAGGCTTCTCACTTGATGCAGAACTTTACTATTTGTTTACCCCCAGTATTATCACATAGATGGAACACGACAGGCTCCTGAGAAAGGGAGCACTGACACCGCACAATAATCATGCAGCTCTAAGTTTTATTATTACAGTTTTATCTGTTACAGTTGTAAGGATATCCTAAAATATCTCTGGGAAGGTTAGTTTACCCTTATGATCTGAGATATCTGAACATACAAGTCAAAGCATTCTTCCCTATGAATAAGCAGTTCAAATTTACTTTTGATTATATTTTAACTACTGCGTTTGTGTCATGCTAAATTTAACAGTCCGTAAGTGTATATGTACATCAGAATGCCAGCAAAACCTGTATGTAGTCATAAAGAAATCTAGTGTCCCATAAATTCAGTAGAATTGCTCATAGCAACATAGGTTACCAAGTTGACCTAAGACTTTCATTTTGGTGGTGAGAACTGCTAAAACAAAACAGACTCCTGAATGGAATCCTGAGTTGAAGCTTGTCTTGTCATTATGCCACAGAACTGCTAGTGGTATTTTTGGCTTTCAAGAGCATTGTTTGCTCCCGGGAGTGAAATTGGAGTACTATTCATAACTGGAGATTTAGCTTGACTATTCTAACTTATTTATGACAAGAACAACATGTTTTCTAGAAATTTTGGGTCACTGTGCAGAAAGGGGCTTTTAACTTTTTTGACAAACATTTAGCCCCCTAGTTTGCCATCGCAGTTACTCCATTGCAAAACAGCTACAAAGCTATCCTGTTTCTCATAAACATCTCCAAGTGAGGAGTGTCCTCAGTAAAGTTTCAAAATGCGCTGAAGTCCCAGACTCAGAAGCCACTAGGAATCTACTTATAGTCATACCTACCTTCCAGTAAATGTATCTACAATAGTACTTCTTGAATGTCAGGAGTACAAGTGTTCCAAAATTTGATCCTGTGTATCCTAAAACCAAAACCCAGCACCAACAACGGAAACTAAAGCAGCTATAATATTCCAGCCTCCTCCTCCACTTTTATCCACAGTTTCAGTAGAAACAAAGCTAGTAGTTAAATATGTCAGAACATAAATGCACTTAAATAGATTTTCCATGTAAAAATGAACAAAGTTCTCAGACTTATTTGGCTTTCTTAGACTTATTTATCTACCCCCAAAAATGTTAGCTGTCAAAAGTAGAGTGCTGGTTTTGTGAAAAGGCTTTTATAAAACAGATGTTCTAGAAACCCTCCTGAAATATTTCCTAATTAAAACCCCTATGTGTTCAGAAACTTAACTACAATTACTGCGTACACCAAAAAGTAAATCAAAAGGCATCTGGCTTAAATTGCACATACCAGCATTTTAGATTTATACCTGTTAAGTTATACAGCCCAAAAGAGATGTAAGTTTAAGCAAGCTAAAATAAAACATTTACCTTCTCCAATTTTTTCCTTAATTTTGAACACATTTACAAGCTGTGGCACTGCTTCATAAAGTTTTTCAATATCTTTTTTTATTCCTGCTGTAAAAAGAATGGGGAAAATCAGTTGGGAATTTTATTGCTCGATTCAGTATCTGGTCTGTACTTCAGATCATCAGTCATACTTCAATTTCTAGTACTGTAAGCTGACAAACCGAAGGAAAAACAGGAGAGGGGTACCTGTCCTTGCTGACATTACTCTCTGCACACTTGACCATCTTCTTTACACTCCCTTACATGCAGCAGCTTTCTAAACAATTTTGCCTACCTGCCGCCTAGAAATTCCTGAGAGGGAAAAGCTATTTGAAAAGCTCATTGATTAATGTTTCCATGAGATATGCAATGTCAAAGTCATAAAAGACAAAACTGTAATAGTTTACATAAGCAAAAGAGTGCATCCATGAGATGCAAATCAAGAATCAAAAATGTAGGAAAATTACTATTATTTAAGATCACTAATACAATTTCTTGAAATGTTACTCACAGTAGTAAATACCAAAAAGCATATTTGCTCTACACTTAAATTATTGTACTTCGTGCTGTAATCACTAGATGGCATGACAAGGATGTTGTACTCATTCCTTCCGAAACTTAGTTTTCCATTCAGTTCCTGAATGCTTCTATTTTAATTGTTCTCTATTTCTTTTGAAGCTGAGTATGAAGCAGGGTTAAAGAATACTTGATTATGCAGAAGTATGCAAATAATTGGTATTTGGAAGCTAAAACAAATGAAAAAAAACCCATAAGTTTATCACTTTCATTCTAAAATGAATAATAAATTCAATTTAACAAAAACATAAATTGTATTGCATACATAAAAATGTACCGTGTTGAACCAGAATAATAAGTTATAAGTAATGAGAATTAAATTTTCAAATTATCACTGATATGCCTGTAACAAAGCATGGATTAGTAAAAGATGGGCATTACCACCGGAGAGGATAGTAGTGTTATTCTGAAATATCCTAGACAGACCTTCACACCAAAAGGCCATGTGCCATAGGACAGATGTAGAAAGTGGTTAGAAATGCTGATACGGTTCTTAACAGCTCTGCCAGAGCTGCCTTGTTTAGAACTAGATTGCTATGCAACCTGCTCCAAATAAAGCAACCTACAGCTTTGCTCCAACGCCTGTAGCTGAGTCTGACTCCTGAAAAGAGGAGTTTAAGCTTCAGTTCCTACTGATTACACAGAATTTGCACTGGAACTGCTCCAGTAAAACTGCTCGGTTGGAAAAAAAACTTAACCTTGGGAAAATACAAATGATTCCAATGAGGACTTGAAACCCACATCTTTTAAGTCCTCTGAAACCAGCTGATCAGACTTTGAGCTGCTTGCTGTCACCAGACCAATGGCCCATGGTAGACAGTAACAATAATGAAAAGCTCTCACAAATGCTGCAATATGATCTGCCAGCTACTCTGTTTTGTGAAACCAAGTTGAAAAAGCTTAACATTACCAGAGCACTAACAGCTGAGTGACCTAGGCCACAGGAGTACCTACCCCAGGTACCGAGAGAATTTAGCAAGTCAGTATAGCTTTGCACGTGAAAGATCTAAAATCAAATAAACACTGACTGTCCTTGTTGACAGCAGCATAAACATCATCTGTCCTCTTCCAAGGAGTCTGGATCCCCAACTGGGCACAGCACTCACCCCATTGTTGGCAAAACAGGCAAAAAATGCAGCCATTTTTTGCAATATTTTTAATTCTGTGAGATTTTAAAGCAATTTATTCACTTCCCAGAATGACAAGCTTTTGCAAAGTGAGACATTAAATGCTATTCAGCGTTGCTCTAATTCTGAACATGGATGTGCAGCAAAATGACAGAGGACTATTTCTAGGAAAATTAGTAGCTATTATATAAAAACTGTCTGACCACCAGCAATTACTGAGTAGGGATGGTGCCTGTGTCCAGAAAGCCCAGATTTAAGTAAAGTCATAAACAGACAAAATAAAAACAGCAACAAAACCACTATCAGAGCACGTGTCTGTAGTTCAGCTTCTCTTGCATGAGCAAGAACAGTGTGTTTGTACACACCGACACATCTACATAATATTCTTGTCTGGTAAGAGAACTTTATTCTCAAGAAGTCCCTTTTGGAATTCTATTATCTGTTAAAATAATATATTCTGTAATAAATAAATAGGATAAGGGAACTGTGACAAACTACAGGTGATGATTTTGTAGCCACATGGAAAGCAGGAATAAGCTTGATGTCAACAGCAATTTAAAATGTTCTCATTTCATTAATTCTTTACACAATATGATCCTATGCTGACAGCCTTATAACTGACGTTAAAACTTCCTGAAGTGATGAAGAAGCACATCAACAACAAAACGTATCGTTAACAGTCCCTGTTTTAGCATGTACCTGAAAGCTTGCTGTTCTGCACGTGCTTTCTGCTTGAGTCTTCAGCCTGATGAGGGCACTGTTCATCACACTGATACTTCGACTCTGTCTCCATTGAAAAACTAAAGAAAAAAATCCAAGACCTTGAAAACCATTTCTGGACACTTGAGGGAGCAAATACATCTCATAATATACCTCACTGCCCTGCACTCAGTATCCAAAATGAAATGTACAGAGTGTGAGCAGTTCTTCTGTGGTCCCTGAAATTGCAAAGCACCTTCCAACCCAGAAAAAAATTATTCACTTTATCTCCAGTAAAAGGTAAGAAGGGGTGAGAGAAGGAAGGGAGCAGGATAAGCTTAGGCACATATGATTTTCTTTAATCTGGAGTGTTTGCTCATTCATGTTAAAGCTATATCTTTTTCCTGAAGTTTGCTTTGAAAAGTGAGGATCTGGTCCATGTGGAATTAGCTGCATTGTACACCACAGCACCCCTACAAAGACAGAAAACCTGCAAACATACAAGAGAAAGTCTTCTCAGTACATGTGATTTCTCCCTCTTCTGGAGAACTTAACCAAAAAGCATTGTTATTGTTCTAATCTCTCATAAAAGAAGTAATAGAGCATATTTATTTCAAAATGCTTCTTTCAACATCTTCTAAGAAAAGGTGCAAATTAGTGTACTAATGAACAATTTAAAAAAAAAAGATTTCATGAAGAGAAGAGATGCGGAGCACCAGGGAAGGACAAACAGTGGTAAGGGAGCCCAGCATCACCATCTCTCATAGTGGCACCATTTTCTGTTCAAGGATCTTCCTTGCTCATAACTTCACTGAGCCCACACAGTTCTGGCTGAACTCTTCTACACGAGGGGAACATATTTTGAAAAACTTCAGATGAAAGGATTCCTCTATTTCAGCGAGCTAGAAATACGCTTTGTCCCCAGAGAATCCTGGCTACCTTTATTCTGTCATTCTCATGCAGCAGAATGGGGACAGGCGACAGCCTCTTTCTGCGAGGGAACTTTGCTGGAGTGCAGCCTGCACACTCGCAGTGAGGTGGCACTCTGCAGCCTTTCGCAGGTAGGCGCTGCCCTGCAAGTGCTGAACAGGCAGACGAGTCTGTTCCAAACCCACAGCGGCACGGCCTCCTTAGTGGAGCAAGAAGTGCACATCAGCACCTGGAAGCACTCACTGTTGCCGGTGTGCTGAAATGGAGCCCCAGCTCCAGCATCTGCCACTGCAAGGCCTGTGTGTTCAGGAAGCTGGAAGCAAAGCTGCTCAGCCTGCAGGACCTCGGGAACATAGGCAGTGTGGAGGGGGCTCAGTAACTCAGCGTGCCCCTTCTGCTACTTTGTGTTAAACAGGAGCTGATGGCTGCAGATCTGAATGCCTAGAATACCTGAATATGTTTTAAAATAGTTTACAGATGTGGGAGTGGGCCTCACGGTTATAAAATGGAACCTAATGGAGTTTGATCTGGTCAGGAACTCAGTTTTTACATTACAAAACATTTTAAAGGGATCGTTTGAGAGAAAAAAGAGGAAGATGGAGATGATGCAAAGCTTCAGCTCAGTTCACCCCAGCTGTCCCAACTCCCATCGCAGAAAAAAGCGCTCCACAGTATGGCAATAAGTGGAGGGCGGGCAGAGGCACAGCTCACACAGCTCCAAGGCCCTTCGAGTCAGGTCCCGAGCGCTCAGCAGCCGTCCTCGGCTGCAGCACCGCCAGCTGCCAAAGAGCACCGGCAGCAACGCGACTCGAGCAGCACCGTGCACATGGCCGTGTGCCAACAGCGCAGGAGGAGCCGCACATCCCCGACTCGAGCTGAATAACGCCAGTCCTCGAAGACAAAGGGAAAACATCTGGAACGTGTCACAGCGGGTTAGCGTTACGCGCAGCCCTCGCAGCGAGGCTCCCGGTCAGACGCCGTGCCGCGGGCACTCGCACCGCCGCTGCGGGCATCCAGAGCGGAGCTCCGAGGCACGCGGCGTGCGGGAAGCGGGGCCGGAGCCCGCGGGGTGCCCCGGGCCGAGCCCGGAGAAGCGGGGCTGCCTGGGCCGCGTCCCGCCGTACCCTGACGGGATCACCCGCGGAGCGGGGCCTCCTCGGGGACGGGGCGCCGGGGAAGCGCCAACGGATCGCAGCGGAGGCATGAGACGAGCAAGCCGCGCCTCTGCCTAACGAGGGGCTGCCCGGGGCCGCGGTGCTGCGCGGGGATAGGGGGCGCGAGGGGGCTCGGGAACACGCGCGGGACTCACTCACGCGGCCGCCGTGACGCGCAGGAGTTTTGCCCGCTGCCGCCTTTTGCCGACCGCCCCTCCGCGACCAATCCTGGCCCTCGGCGGAAGCTGCGGCGGCGGCCAATGGGACGGCGGGCCGCAGGGAGACGCGCCGCTATTGGCCGGCGGCGGGGGAGGCCCGCCCCCAGCGGCGGGGACGGCGGGCTCTCCGCCTGCCTGTTCGTCCGCTTGCCGTCGCCCCGCGCCGGAGAGCTGCGTGGTGGCGGGGGGTGGCCCCGTGTGCCCGCTGAGCTGCTCGGTGTGGGCCGCGGAGTGTCCGCCGCCGGCTACCCGCGCGGGGTGACGGCCCGTGTTAATCCTGCTGTTTCTGTGTGTGGTTATTGCGAAATAATTGGCAGCCTGGGCTAAGATCTGGTTCTGTTCACAGATCTGCCATCAATTCAGCTGAGTCCTGTGGGAGTCCGTGAGACTGCTTCGTGTACGTTGTTTTTTTTTGTGGGCTATTTTTTTTTTTATTTTACTTTATTTTATATTCTGACTTTTGGTCGTTATTTTGGGCTGAAAAATAAGCACTGGTTTTATTAAAGACTGGCCCTTCTGTAGTTGAACACAAATACCTTCATCCCTCGGTGAAGAACAAGAAACCCTGAAGCTGCCAAGGTTCCCAGGGCAGTACTGCAGTTTGGCTGTTAGAACACGCCGCAGTCAGCAAAAAAAGTTAGAAGCAGAAACAGGTTCCACTGCTTTTACTGTGCTGTATGGTCTGTTACACAGTTCAGAAGGAGGGTGCTGAAACATGTTGCTAAGCTGCTTTGTGTTTGGGGTGTTTTCTT
Source organism: Odontophorus gujanensis (assembly GCA_013399175.1). Classification (NCBI taxonomy): domain Eukaryota; kingdom Metazoa; phylum Chordata; class Aves; order Galliformes; family Odontophoridae; genus Odontophorus; species Odontophorus gujanensis. Next base: position 525,728 of record VXAB01011891.1, read on the forward strand.
TTTTCCAGCAGTTCTAATCTGCACTTTCTGTTCAGAGCTCTTAACCAAGCAGTGTAACAGCTTTAGCTCAAAGGTTTTGCTCAGTTAAATACAGAAAGGCTTAACAATTTAGGTTAAGGGTGAGGATATTTAAGAGCAGATTATAGCAAACATGAATTAAATGAGGGATAGTGACAAAATAATGACAGACAAATTCTGCTCTTTTTTTATCCATGTAATCTTCTAGAAGTTAGAAGGGTTGCATAAGCATTCATACGAGCAGAATTATCCTGCTGCTAGCAACAGGCACCACCATTTTCAGTTAACCTGGAGGGGCAGTCTTACCTGCAGTCGCTGCTGAATGCTCTACTGCCATAGTTTTTCAAATTAATAATTGTGAAATAGTTGATGATTATGTGTATGAGCTGTGTGTTCAGCTTTGCTGCCTCCTGGCCAGTTCAGAACTGCAGCCTGCCTCTTGCCCTGTCTGCTTTTGTACTGTGAGAATCTACATACTGAACCATCAACCCTTCTATGAAGCTTTCATTCTTGGCATTTTTTTGTTAGCAGTATCAGTACTATTTTTCTCCCTACCACTTAGCACTTAGTTCATGGGCAGTGAGAAGTCCCTTTAATTTTGTCTTCTAAAATAGACTCTACATATCTGTGGTTTCTGTGATATGTATTTTCTTCCTTCCAGCACCTAAAATCCTTTTCATTTAGACCCTCATCATTTATCTACCTTGATCACTTGTTCCTCTCAATTTCTTCCTTTTCTATTGATCTAAATGCATTGTTCTCCCTTGTGCTGTCTTTCCATTGTTTCTGCTTCTCCATTATGTCAAATTTACATGTATTTGTTCTCATAAGCATAACTGCACTTGCAATATAATGTAATATTGTCTCTTATTTTAATGTCCTTCTCATCTTAGTCTGCTAGAAATGCCAGCCTTGATGCTCACCTTCATTTATCTCCCTAAAAACATTTTGTATATTCTTGCTTCTCATCTGCTTGTGGAAGTTCAGTCAAGCCAGCTGTGACTCTCATAGAATCATCTTCCCAAAATTCACCCATTCATCCATGTCTTTCTTCATGTACATATTAACAGAAGAATAATAGATTATGTATACTGTTTCCACTCCATTTCCTTAATAGTTGCTTAAGTATCTCTAGTTATTTTTCCTTTTATTCAGAATGAATGTAAAATAGGTAAAAACACAGCTTCTGTGCCTTTGCTAACGCATGAAAAATGCTCCTTTTATGCTGGCTTGGGAAAGCAAAAATCCCTTTCCTTCTTTGGTGTTGGGGCAGAGATGCCTCCATATTCTCATTCAATTCTGAATTTCCAATTCTAACAACGTACTAAGGCAGAACTTCTCAGAAGGAAAGAGAAGAAATTACATCAGCCAAATATGACAAACAAAGCAGCATGTCTAATGCTTTACAAGTCAAACTGCTGAACTGTCTTCTCTTTGTGGCTTTATCTCTAGGTTGGAGCTGTAGGATGAGAAGCCAAATGACAAGCCAGGCCCAAGAAGAACATTGCTTAAGGCTGACAAGCAATTGCCAAAGCCAACCTCTGGGAGCTCTCCAAGAAAGGATCAAAACACTGCTGTGTGATTGCATCCACTGCTGCCAGAATCTGCAGGTGAATCAATTTTTTGTTGTTGTTGACAGATCTAAAATAGTCTGTGTTGATGCCAGAACGCAGCTATTAGAAAATAGTCTGTGTTGATGCCAGAACGCAGCTATTAGCCTCTTCTTAGGTCAGTTAAGCTAGTGTAAGTCTCTTTGTGCTTATACTGTGCTTCAGTCTCTAAGAAAAGATCCCAAAAAGAAAACTGATGAATGTTTCCAGCACAGACAAAGGAAAGAGATCCTTACATCCCACTAGTGCCAGAAATATTTAATCATACATTAGAGTGAGAAATTAGAAACGACTCAGAATACTACTAGCATATTACAAGTATAGGTTTTTGCTGCCCTAGCAACACATATGTACACCAATATATAAAATTCTATTTTAATGTTAATATGTTGAATGTGTTATTCAGTTTTCATTAGCCTAAATGTTGCATTTCCTAACTTTTCATTCCTCTTATTGTCAAGCAACATGATTCTACGGCAGAATTTTCTCTCTTTAGCACCAGGTTGAGACAAATCTCTTCATGTTATTGTGCCCTTTAGGAATACTGTCAAATTCAATCATTCAGGACTCATGAGTCTTGCACTAACATGAAGAGACTGATTTGAAAACCATGGGACTAAATTTTTTTCATTTTCCATTTCCATACTTTAACCATTTTACATGAAAGCTGAGATTGCCAGCTTTGCTCTCACATGCAAATGAGTATTTTGTGATGCTAGGGAGCCCTAGAACAATACACTTGGATGTGGCAATGACTGTATGCCAGTATTTTCTGATCAGTTAGAACTATCTAAAATGTCAAGAAATATTGTGGTGTCAGAAAATATACTAGAATATAGCAGCTTCCACAGCCTATTTAGAGAGTTAAAAATAGACATAAAAATTACCCCAGGCAAAGATGCAGAGGAATTCTTGACCTTTCATAAACTAGGTTCCATCTAAACAAAGTATGTTTTAATAAGGTCGGTAAAAGACATAGACCTAAGAATAAATGATTGCAGGTTATTCTACACAATGGAAAAGTTTGAAGAGGACCAGTAAGTCAATTGGCAAGTAAACTGAACTTAACTGACTTACTGGTTCCACGTGTGATGTTGTAGCAAAAAGGGTCCATCCAAACCTTGTTGTATAGACAGAGTGCGGGTGTTAACGGTGGCAATTTTTACATGTATGTACAAATTGTGAAGATGATTCAAGCATAATGTGTATGACTCTGCAAGATGGATACCAAAACAATGAATTGGGTACAGAAAAGAGCTGTCAGAGAAAATGCTATGTAACTGAAGAACTGAAAATCTTAATTTAACTACTCAATCAAAAAGATTGAAGGTTCAGTTTACCACAGTGTATATATACATGCACAGAAAGAAATACTGAATGTTAGGGCCCTTTAAATCTACAAAGAAGTGGCAAAGGAGGGAGTAATGCCTGGAATCAAGCAAGTTCAGAAAGTGTGGTCTCTCAGTACTCAATCTTGAAAACAAAACAGGTAAGGGCTGTGGTGGACTTCTTGGCTCTTGATGTCTTTATCTTTTCTATTCTTAATAAATACATTTCTATATTCACAAGCTCTCCATGAACTCAGTCAATAATTCTTTTCTTACTACCACCCCACATCTGTCTTTCCTTTCTATGTATGCCTTTTCTGTCTTTGACTGTCCTGTCCTACTTGCACAGCACTGTGCTGTGGGGTGGGAAGACAAATTGTAGGGAAAGGGGAGATGACTACACCCACTTTTTGTCCCAGATTACTCAACATCTCTCAGAGCACTTTCTCAAGGAGAGTCTCCAGCCCTTGTCTTTATTTGCCACTTAGAAGAATACACTTTGTCCAACTCTGCTTTCTCCACCCAAATCTCATCCTTCCTTATTCTGCTACTGCATTCTGTTACAGGGTCAGCTCATCAGCCATGCCTCAGCAAATGACTGAGACTACAGCCAGAAGCAAAGCAATACAGCCAGCCTGGAGTGATGCTTCAGAGACTTTTTCAGCCTTTAGACAAAGTTAAGGCTTTTCTCTGCAGCAACTATCTATCTAAAGTAATTTGAATGCTCTTGTATTTGCTGCAACTTCTGTGATTGCTTACAGCTTAACAGGAATACAGTGCCTGGCCAAAATGGCACCTACACAGCAAAGGGGAAAACTGTCATCTTACACAAATTAAACTGAGTGCTTTTCTTGTCCCTGTGTTATATGTTATCATTATGTGGAGCATCTGTTTGAAAGTAGAGTTACAGTTGTCATTGTTGTTCTATTTTGCCAGCACGTGAGGTGTGCTTTTTTAATAGTTAAATGAAAGATTCTGTTCTCCTAATAGAAACGTCAGTAACGGTGTGCTTTTGCTCCTCTATCTGACATAAAGCTGAATCTGGTAACCTCACTTACTGCATAATTATTTTGTTACTTGGAATACTCACACGTGTAAAATGAGAAGGACTTGGCCCTTTGGTAATATTTTTGTTATAAAAGGTAAAATGAGATTTTAGGAAACTGCAACTTATGACCATGATATTTATGAGGCTGTCAGGATTGCACTGTAAAAATTCATATTATTTAATTCTTCACTCTGACACTAAAGCATCATTTCATTTATATGCAAATAAGAGTATACTCTACTGCTGTTTCTTCACTGAAGAAGCTGTTTGAATTATTCACATTTTATTAATAAAACTTCATAAATAAGTACTTTTTTTCTACTCAATTGGTAGTGGCCAAGGAGTGAATCTATTTATCAGATTTTGTTATTATGAGCTTCATAACAAAATATGAAGATTTATGGAGTACATAATTAGATATTATATGATTGTAATTGTAACATCGGGTTATACAGATGAAATACATTTTCTTTGTCCGTTTCTTTCTCAGTAGAGGCACTTTCTAGGAAATGGACTAAACCCAGACCCCATCACTGTGTTCCAAGAGCTGCGTATGAAAGGAACAAAGCAATGTAATACCTTTGTGTTATCATACACACTGAAATAATTTTGAATAATGAAAATAGGCCTAAGAAAGACTAATGCAGTGAAAATGTTCTCCTCAGTGCAGAGGTGCTGGTGTGCAGACCTAGCATAGCTACATATATAATATTACAATGCAGAGCCTGAATCTGTCTGGTCTTTAAACCATCAGCATTTAATTTTCCCTTCAGGTACAGATCGTGGTCAGAATATTCCAGAGGTGAACTCAAATCCACCAGAGTTGTAAATGAGGCTAGGCTGCCAAGGGCCTGAGCCCTAGCACTGAATTCTGGCTATGGGACAGTCAGGTCTGCAGCCTCCTGATAGGTTCATGTACAGCAGGGATGCCCTGATGCTTTACTTGGTCAAGAAATCAAGCTATCTTGAAGATAGCCTCTTCAAGTGGACTTTCTACAGCAAAATCAGGCTAAAGAGACTGAACGAATTTTGCGTAAATTGCTTTGTCAGTCAGGTGTCTATATCGCACTTTAAATAGGCACTTTTTGAAACACTAGTGCTGAATTCCCCTTGGAGTTTTGAAGTATAAGACACAGAACAATGCAGCCATTAGATGTCCAATTCTATTACACAGTACTACCTGAGTGTCTGTATATAGAATCATAGAATCACGAGGTTGGAAAGGACCTACAAGATTACCTAGTCCATCTACCATTATCACTGCTACCACAAGCTACTAAACTATATCTTGTAGCTCCTCATCGAGACTTGAACACTGCCAGAGACATGACCTAAACTAATGAAAATTTAAGGGAAAAGTACCAGAAAGGAAATACCTGTTGAGTATTATCAGCCCTTAGAGTTTTGTTTCATTTTATCACTGTATGCTCTAATCCAAGCAGTATTTTATTCTCCTTCACTGTACTACTGAAATTGACCATAGCAAAACTACTGCAAATTAGAAGTAGTCCAGTAAATCTAAGCTGCCTAAGTTTGTGTCAAGAGCTGAAGATGTTTTGTGGGAAAAATTGTATTTTGCCATTGTCAATTAGATATGCACTGAATTTCATGTTTCTGTGGAAACAGAGCACATCTTGTGGAAACCTCTCAACATCTCGAAGTTATCGAGACTGAGAAGTTAACAATTTATTTTGCATTTGAAATAAGGGTTTGTGAGCTGCATTGAACTTCATCCAACGAAGCACTTCACTGTGCACTTAACTTTAAACATATGTAACCTTCCTGAAGGCACTGATTGGGTTGTGTGCTAGGTAGGCATATGTGCATTTAGAAGAGCAGCAATGAGCGTTCCTTAGTAATCAGCTGCAGCAGCTACTTTGAAGGATACTGTATTGGCTAACAGAGTCAGCAACGCAAAGGATGTTCTGAAAATTCTCACCTGCATATAGTTGTTATGGAAGTACTAATGGCAGTCAGAGCAAAATGTAATCATACCTCAATTCTGCACTATTCTACATGTGATCTTTTTAAGATCTTCTTCAAAAAACTCCTTTTATGCTAGCCTGTTGTAGCAGAAATGCTAAGTCACAGCCTGAAGCAGTGAGTGAGCACCTGGTGGGAAGGCAGAACCAGCCCAGGGGAGCTCAGGTGCATACAATGCATCTGAGTGACCAGAAGGGGATAGAGCCAGGATCCACCCCTTCCCAGACTTCATTTAAGGGTTAGCATTGAAGGCACAGGTATTTTGCTGGAGGTCCCTGCATTCACGAGGCCTTCTGTAAGTAAGCAGCTTCTTTCCTTTGTTTCTGTGCCTACAGCCGTTGCATTTGAGAAGTCCTTGCTTGCTGCAGCCTAGGACCTTGCTACTCTGCTGTCATTGTTGTGGTTTCCATTGTTACACCCGTACAATCATGGATTTTAATGCTGTCTGTTTTGATAATATTGAGTAAGTCCTCTCTGCATTATTTTTGAAGACTGAATAATTGTAGTACAACAGCTTTCATGTCTGGAAGTTTTGTTTTGCTCTTTTTAGAGATACTACAGTTAACTTTTTTTTTGTTGTTGTTCCTGGAGATTATTTAACCCTCCCCATGTTGAATGCTAGCAGAAATATTAAGACAGAAGAATGCCATTATTCCTTTAACACTATGTATTTGCTGCCTGTTCGTGGTGTTATTTACAGTAAGCAGAGCCAAACCAGGAAGTAGTATGTATAAACTTCTGTTTTCCTCAGATGTCTGTGACAGCTTTGTAGCCAAGAATAGCAACTTTTGAGATCTACAGACATTTGATAAGACAAAGAAAATTCTCTTTGAAAATAGACACAAATTGTAATTCTTAAGAAGCTTTATTTGTGAAAACGAAAGGAAAAAGAAATCTTGAAGTGTGTGCTGATTTTGGTGGGTTTGATCATGCATGTCTGAAAATCGAAAAAAAACCCAGCTTGTAAATCATCTAGAAAGTAAAGTTGTAGATTACTGCAGTATTCTAGTAAGGTTGGAAGCAAAAGTTCAGACAAGCTGAGAAAAATGTGCATACAGTATTCAGTTACATTTCATCCACTGAAAGTGTAAATGCAGAATATTGCAGCATGAGTGTTTTTCTGCAAGTTAAATCATTTTTTAGACTGAGGTGTAAGGGGCAAGCTACTGATACAAAAAATCAGAGACAGTTCCTTTTTTCCCTGCTGATAGGGGACAGATAACTAATTTGCACCACTGAGATTGATGGAAATTTTACCTTAGTTCTCCAAAGGGAGGAAAGCCAGGGACATTGTGAGGGTTCTTCCTCATTCCAAAGTTCATTTTGAAGTGCCTAAGGATACTGAGACTTGCTAAGGTCCAGGAGGCACTGTTGGCCCTGATTAGCCTTAGCTCACCACCCAGGACTCCTGGGCTTTTGCTCTGACCTGGGCAGCACTTGGGGGCTGCCGTCCTGGCCCAACCTTGGGCTGTCTCTGACTCCGGGAAGGTGCCAGATGGGTGCTAGGGCTGCCTCTGCTCCCCAGGACTCTCCCTGCCCTGCTTCTGGCTGTGGTGGAGGGATAAGTCCTGCCCTGTCCACCCCCAGCACCTGAGCTGCTGGCTTTCTGCATGCCCTGACACAGATGTAAGGATAGCTGAATTTTATTGAGGAGGAAATCCAGTGAGTGCCACATCGCTTTTCCAGTGATTCTCTTCTCTGTTGTAGGTAATGTATGAAAGAGGCTCTCCATGAAAGCATTCATTAGCTCTTGGTGCCTGTGTTTCCAGCCTGGATCTGTCTGTAGTTGTATGTGCTCATGGTTCACATTCCTAGGTCCTTTGGCCAAAAGGCAAATACAGAAATTGAACTTGAACTGCAAGCCCTGGTCTAGGCAACTAAATAACATGATTGTAAGATCTCCCAGTACAACGGTAAATCAGAACAATTATCAGTGCAGATTGTGATACACTTAGAGCATTCTTCTGTCACTACTTTTTCTCCTTCAGGTAACAGTATTAAAATCTGAGAAAAGCAGTTAATTTCTTGCAATCTGCTCTTATTCAATGTAGTCATACCTTTAAGTCTCCAGAACTACTGCAGTGCATACCTGTGGCTGCAGAGGTGGTAGTTACTGAATTTAGATATGCAACCTATTGTTCTTTTGCTTTCATTAAATTGAGGGGATAACATGTCTTGGAAAAGCATTATTTAAAGTGTGCACTGCCGAGCTTTTCTATATTAAATTTCAAGGATGAATGCTCTTGTGAATAGTTTTTAGCAACTTGACTGATTCATTTATTTTTCAAGATAATTGGCAGGTATCTTTTTTTTTTTATTTTGTTTTTACTCTCAGCTACAAGCAATGAAAAGAAAACCACTTTCACTGCTATGATATGGAAAGCTGCAAGAACTGACTTTACTAATTACGTGAAAAGGTGGTAATTCCTCCAGGCTGGCACAGGAAGACATAGAAGCTTATTGTTGCTTCTGTCCTGTGCAACAGACATAGTTTTGTGTTAGAATGCTGCAGAAGTCCTTTTTCAGGCTCCAACTCATGGCTAGCAGTGCAGTGATATGGGAATCCTGTTTGGTTTCTTGTGCCAACTGCTTGCTCCCATCCCAGACATATGAAAATTTTGAGATAGGCAGCCTGTGATGTCAAGTAAGTCCAAATTCTCAGATTCTTAAAGCTCCATTATTACTTCAGTAGAGAAACTTGTAAGATGAGGGAAGACATAGGATTTCTGACAGGCAGCTGAACACTTCTGCTGTCTGCTCAGGGCGTCAGGCTTCCTTGTGGTGAGCAGCATCCAGGTGCACACCTCAGTACAGTACTGCACAGAACCATCCTCTGCCACTCTCACAGTATCTACACTACCAGGGTCACATACAGTACATGTGCGCTTGTGAGCTGAAGCATGAGAAACAGCTCTTTCTGTTTCTTCATGTGGTAAGTCCCTGTTAGATCAAGTGGCAGACAAGTGCTCTCCAGGCACGTCAGGGACAGTACAAAGCAGCAAAGATGGCTGTATCTGGAATAGGTGGGACAAAAAATTTTGAATCCTCAATGCTGTAAGTCTCTAATGACCCTCTAAGCATTGAAAACTCATTTGGAAACTTTACTGCTGTTATGTCGCCTTGCCTGTAACTGATTGCTTGCTTTCTGTTTATGTTTTTGAGGGATGGTATATAGTACAGGAGTCCTCCTACGTTTCCTCAAGTCAAAACCCTGTTCTTGGACTTTGTGGTTTTCCTTCATGTCCTCTGTGAGGAAATATTTTAGTACTGCAATTTGGTGTGGCCATGTTCCAAATAGTGTTTGGCTTGCACACATTCTGCCTTCCGGGCAGAATTTGGATGGCTACATTTTAATTTTTATTTTTGTTCTTCAGTCCATGGTAAGCAAACCACAGGACCATATGGCATAGCTGCAGAAACGTGTGAGCTTGTTATGCAACTGCTTCCTAATATAGCTCCAAAACATGGAGGTGGTGAGTTAAATGGATCAAAAATAATGTCACGGTTTGAGAAGGCAGCAAAACCCAGACACCTCTGGGAAATGAAATACTGCTGCCCAATAGACATTTCCAAAATATCTAATGTTAAGATAACTGAAATGAATACATGAGCATTCTGGTTTCAGCAGGGATAGAGTAAATTTTCTTCCTAGCAGCTGGCATGGTGCTGTGTTTTGGCTTTGAAATGACAATAACGGTGGTAACAGTGAGTTAGTTGTTGCTGAGCAGTGCTTTCCCAGCCAAGGATTTCTCTGCTTCTCATGCTACCCTGTCAGTGAGCTCACTGCCCTGGCACAAACAGATCAGCTGGCCATCTACCAACTGAAGGGATATCCATACGTATGGCATCAGCCATGGTTGGGGTGGCTGCCACTGCTGCTTGAGACCTGGCTGGGCATGGCTTGGCTGGACGCCAGCAATTGCCTTGTGCATCACTTACTCATTCATTTTTGTGGGCCTTTTTTCCATTGTGTGTGTTACGGTTTTTTGCTTTTTTTTTTTTTTTAATGGTTATTTTTCCTTAATTTATTATTTAAGTGCTGTTACCTCAGCTGATGAGTTCTCTTCTTTTTTCCATTTTTTAGTCTCTCAGCCATTCCATGGCCTTGTGATGTGTAACTACCTGCCAGGTTAATGAGTAGTTCTCTTCTTCTGTCTACCAGAAAATGGGCTTCCTACTACTGCCCCTGAAAGGGGAATGAGTGAGGCAAATGGGGCTGATCATACTTTGTCCATGAGAGTTGTCAGCTATATGGCTAGGCACAGGTACTCCACACAAGCAAGGTGTTGAGATGTCACTGTCTTTGTACAAATTTGGTAATAAACTGACACTTGTGTGTGTCTCTGGCATTCTTCAGGTGTTCCTCTCTGTCATAATGATCATCTATTTTATTGTGCCTCCGTTAAATGGAATTTTCAGCAAAGTAAAAGGACTCATTCAGAAATGGGTATTATCCTACAAGGTTTCATAAAAGATTGGAAATAAGATTAGATGGAAGGACCAAAAAAAAGCTTTTTTCTATTTTTTTGGATGAATTAAAAAAAAAAAGCTTTTTTTTTTTTTTGACAGCACAAGCAGCTTATGGGCAGTTTCTTAAACAATGTCGGTAAAGCTAACAAAGGATAGAATGGAGAATAATGCTAATCAGGGAAAAGTCACTGGAAGATTATGGTCTTGATTTTGTAGTTGCTGGGGAAAGCTGAGAAGCCTTCATGTTTATCCTAGTTACAAGAATCTTGAGGCTGTTGTGGAAGCCCAAGACTTAGCCAGGCTGTCTTATGAGTAAGGCAAATAAAGCAACTGCAATGCTCCACTTCCTTATGAACACTGCCTTTCACGCCTGAAGAAAGGCTGAGAGGTTATTCCATCACAAACCCTACTACGCTCAGTCTTCTTGTAGCCACAGGCTTTGTGCCCTAAACAGTCCCTCTCTGCTTTGAAAACCCAATTTCCTTTTGCTTTTACCCAAAATATACTCCTCGGCCACAGTTAAGGATATTCTGTGTTGTGAGTGGTTTGTTCATCCCAGGGCGTTTTTGCGTGGTACTGGCCAGTGGGAACTTATTCTCCACTGATTTTGTCTGTATTTGTATATATGCAATGAAAAGCAGTACATTCTGTGTGTGTAACACAGCCTTACTTGAGCAGTGTTTGGTGCCACAAGAGCTCTGATGAAAATTTTCTCCTAAGGAGGGGTGGAATGGAAAGTCAAACTTTAGATAAAAAGGAAGTCTGGAGAAAATCCATGGAGGAAAACAAGGAAATAAACTTTGAACAGATCCTGAAATCAGTGAAGAGCTTGTACAGATAGCTGAGGATAAAAGAAAAAGTCATTGTTACATTAAAATTTGCCTTCAATTATTATATCAAGCTTTCTACCGTGTGCTTATGTTGAGAAACGAAGTCAAAATATAAAAATCTCATATTAGGAAAGCAACTAAATAGATCTAATGATAGCTTCAGTAGATTTCTTAGTGGGAGATTACAATGAGGATGAAACTGTGGTAGAAAAATAATGGAAGAAGTACTACACAGGAAAAGGAAGATAGGGTCAAGGATGAAGTCGGCATCACAGACAAGGGAGGCAACCATTAGATCAGAGCAGGACAGAACGAAAGAACAAGCAGTGTATGTATAATATATGTGATAGGACCCAATTCTGCCCTAGCTTATATCAGTGCAACTTCTTTGGCTGAATCCTTTTAGCACAATGTCACTTTCAATATGATTGAACATCATGCACGCAAGCTTGCTTGCTTTTTCTTTAATCAGTGCACAGAGCTAAGTTTTCATTGTCTTACTTTTTCTAGGCAATTGTAATTTTACTTTTTCACTGTTGTTACAGTTATGGTCCTTTAGATACTGCCGTTTTCTGTGCATCTTCCATGAGCAAACATTTGCCTGTTTCAAGTCTGTGTTCTGCTTTAGCAAAATTAAATTCTTAAATTAAAGATCATTTGGGGAAAACAAGATACTGCACACTCTTGAGTAGTGTATTATTTTATGTATTTTTTAAATCTATGAATTCTAGGCACATTCTACTTCTTGACAGGCATTTAAAAATATTTAGGTGTTGAGTTTTATTTTGAGGAGTTTTTTTACACTGCCAGTATTCCTGTTTTCCATGGTTTGGCATCAGTGGTGCAAAAAGGAGCAAAAAAAAATCTGATCCCAGGACGAATAAGCAGAAAAACAGCCTTGCAATAAAAAAGAGTTTCAAGCCATCTTTTATACTTCCAGCACTTATATTATTTTTAAAGTTCTAACCCAGAGGAAACTTTGCCTCTAACCTCTAGAATTACAAAGAAAAATTGACCTTTAAAACCTGCCAGCTCCTCTTCCCTGCCCAAAACTCCAGGTTTCTGCTACTCTTCTTAGACGTTTATCTCACGTTACTTCAGTATTACAGACAATGCTGTATTTACCGCTTGTTTATATCACTGTAACAGAAGTAGCGTTAAACCCTCAGTTCACTGATTAATGGAAAGTAACAACAGTATACTTGTTGTTTTCCATTTGTCTACCACGCTTCCAGTTCTGAAGAGCTACCTGTGCAACAACAAAGAGTTGCAGCTCCTAAGAAAACTGTTTCATAGCCCTACACAGAGGAACAAAGAAATACATACAAAGAAAGCTGTGCTTTACGCCGCTCCGGCGGGCTTGGCTGAGGTGTGCCGAATCCCAGCAGGCTGAGAAGTGCTTGTGGAGCCCCCAGCAGACAGCAGCACTGGGGCCCCAAGACCAAAGCGCCCATCAAAGATAGAAATTTCATACTGAACGGAAAGTAATACATATATCACTTAAGGCATCTAGCTTAAAATATTAAAAAGGAGGACAGAGCTATGGAAAGAGGAGTTCTTTTAGAAGATTGCCTGTGGACTGTATTTTAATGTTCTGAAGCTGCTCCCTCCAGCTATTTTATACAATACCCAGTTTTCTCGAGTTTCAGAAGTACTAATGATTCAACGGATGCAGAATCACAGAAAGCTCCTGAACTCAGCTTATGCTCCCCTCTGCTGCCTTGAAGTCCTATTTCCAGCCAGTGTTTTAGAACTAGACAGCACTGCAACAGGGTAAAATCCCTTAGCAGTACTAACTGTTAACTTCTTTGAAAGGAGTTCATTTTAAGCCAGAGAAATTGGATGTGTGTGACAGAAATATTGCCTTTTTTTTTTTCCTAAGAACTGGTAGATTATTAACCTAAAAGCTTGCTTTACTGCAACAATCATAGTAATGAAATGCAGTATCTCCTTTTGTGTTTAGTATTAGTTTTTTTGCCTTTCTGTTGATATTTCATGTGCATTTTGATGTTTAAAACAGCAGTTACTTGAAATGTCATGAAAACAGAACACACAACTGCTAAGTAGCAAGCCCCATTCCCCACTTTACTAAGGGGATAGTGCTTTTTTAATCCTTTTCAAAAACATGGCCAACAACTCTTCCTATAACATCAAAATACGACATAAAAATACTACTTCATGCAAATTTCAACTACCTGTGGTTTTATGTAGATGCTGCATACTCTTTAGCTGTGGAAATCATCATGGTAAAAGGATGGCTTGTTTCATGATGGCAGCAAATAACATTGCTGGGATTCCCACTATAAAACTGAAACTAGGAAAAGTGTAGATGTTGCAAAAATATAACTGAAATAAAAAAAGGAATTTTGAACCTTCAAAATCTTAATTGAATGCCTTTGAATACAGTTTAATTGAATACCTTTGAGTACAGCCTGTTCTTAATGAATTAGAAATCACTGAAATGTTGTTGAAGCAAAGCCAGGCTCTGATGTTTCATCATAATCAGAATGTTCAGCTTCTTTGCCCAAGGTTATGATGGGAATTCTTGTAACAACTGAAGAATTTTAAAAGCAAAACAATCTGAGGTATCTGAGTTTTACCAGGATGAAAACTGTTTTCTGACCAACTCTAGGTGGAAACATGCTTCTTATTTCTCTGTTGCACTGTTCTGATGTGAGTCATGGTTTTGCTGATCTTTGTAATTCACTAGCTTTCACTTACTTGTCCTCTTGGTCTGGATGCCCACCCCAGGAGTCTCTCAGCCACTCTCAGAGCCCTTCCCTGTGGTCTTCCTTTTGTCTCACTTCTGTTGAGTAATCTCCTCCACTGATCTGATGTCCACTATTTTATTGCTTAGTTGTTGTTGTATTATTGATAGGTCTCATCTTCATCACAATAATTGCCTTGTCTCTCGTTGCTTTCCTATGGCATTCCTGAAAGCAGTAGCTAGCTGTGAGCAGCGAAGCTGTAGGATGCAGTTTGCTGATAGGCAACACCATGAATAAGTGCTTTAAAATTTTTTCAACACCAGCCTTATGCCTTAACACTTCAGTGCATTTCTCTTTTTCACACTCTTAATTACTGTTATCTACATTAGTCATTAGCAATATATCTAAGTTCACTCTTAAGTTCTTGAAGATCTATATTCTATACCTATTCTATACTATTCTATGCTGGTGATTAAGATTCTTCCCTGTGTGTATGTAGTGGCTGGGAGGAATAGCTTAGCACTGTGATGTATTTATTTTATTTTTTTTAGAGGAGATTTATCCTAATGCTTTGTTCTCCCTGGTACTCCTGCTGTTGCCACTTCTACTGCCTAAGGAAATGTTTCTGTCTCAAATCCCTCCACTTCCAAAGTCTACGTACAGGCCATGAATGCAGTCTGAAGGTCACACTTTGGAGAAAACAAGAAAGGGTAGAGGGAAAAGGCAAAGTTATTTTAAAAAAGGAGGTGACTTGGTGAAAATTTCTTAGTTTTTACACACAGGAGCTCATGTTAGAGATTAACATGGCCTCCTTGGTCTTACAACTCTGGCTCTGTAAAAAACAGGAGAAAAACAAAATAAAACAAGGTGACAGTGACAGGTGATAATTTTTATACATAGGTTGGCAATGCTGCAACAACAGTTTAGGTTGACCTGATCTTACTAATGTTTGTAAGTTAGAATGTGTTCCAAAAGCATTTTGTTAAGGTAGAAGTTCTTAATTTTCATTTTCTTTCATAATATATTAAACAGTTTTTAAAGTTACATAGAATCTGCTCCTGCAATTTAAAGTTACTAGAGTGTGAACAATTTCTCCTCTTTTAAATATTGTCTTGACCCTTTGGCTCTCCTTGCAAATGTGAACCAAATGTCAGTGATGTCACTAGACCTACTTTGCTTAATTACAGCAGGTATCTGGTTAGTCTCCTTTGCATGAATTAAATATTTGGACAAGTGAGCACAAGACTGTATTCTCTTGTAGCCTAGGGGAATGCTGTGGTTTGGCTGGAGGAGTCTCCCAGTCCTCAGGTGACTTCCCTAAGCCATGCAGTTATGTTTCCACATGTGTACTCTCTCTACATAAGGTTTAATTATTCCATACCAACTTGGACAGTTTTACCATAAAGAGATGAGGCAAACCTAGACCGCAAAACCCAGTTACTGAGTGCTTTAGAGTTCTCACTCAAAGTGGGAGATGTGGATTTAAGTTCCTTCATGCAAAAGGAAGATTTCTTTGGTGAGTGCTATAGTAACAATGTTGTCTGGAAAAATGGGAATGGAGAGAACTGCCATGCTTTGTAGGAACTTGTTTGTTTCTGCAAGTTCCCAAACCTTCACCAGAACTGAAAGCTAAGGCTTTCAATTTTCAATAGGGTATTCCAATAGAAAACACATAAAACACATTCAGAAGAAGATGACACACAAAGCTGTCAGCATGGAGCGTTATGACATCCTCTGTTCTTCTGTAGTTACAGTCTTCAATCCACTGACCATTTCATCTTTATTTAAGTATATGTCCTCTTCTGCATATCTTAAAAAAAAAAAATAAAAAATAGTATATCTACATAGCTTGAATTAAGAAGTGTTGGGACTGATTAGTGACTAGCTGGGGTAAATATGCAAATTGCAAAGTTTTCTTCATGGTTTTGTATGAGAAGATGTTTTAAGAACTTTATCAATGTCAATGTGTCAGCCTGCATTTCTCTGTGAAATCTTGAAACTGCTCTTTCATCTATGTTGTAAACACATCAACAAGTATGTAGAATGTCTTGACTTTGAAATACTGTCACCTACTTTCTGTATCGTTGTCAGTAGTCAGCTTGTTATAAAAGTGTTTCATTTCTAACTCTGTTTCTTTTGGTAGTGTGTCGACATACTGCATTTTTCAACAGTGTTCTTCGCTGCCTCTTCCATTTTTATCAATAAATGTAGTTTGACAGAAGTTCTTCTCTCTCTTTGCAACATGTTGATATCTCTGGCTCTCCACTGTCACCAAAGCTGTTGTGTTACTTTGAGGCTAAGCTGAGTCTGTGTAAACCATCTTCAGTATTTTGTGCCAGAGTACAGAGGGAATCTGAATTCAAAGGTTTCTGTGCCTGTGAGAAATCCCTAAGCTTCAGTCACTGCCTTTACTTTTCAGTTGGAACTTTCCCAGAACATGTTCAGTTTGATGCAGTGCCTGTTCCTGACATGTCCTGCAATCTGAAGTCTGCAGTTTGCTTGGAACAAACCCATATGGTGGCAGACAATTTCTTAAATGTGAGTATATTCAGGCCTTTAATTCTGCTGCTTCTCGTATAATCTCATTTTTTTTCAAAATGTGTCAGAAGTGGCAAAATGGCCTCACGTGCCCTACCTTAAAGCTGAATATCTATAACCTTACTTCATAGCAGAATGTAAGACGCTATTTTTAAATTTTGAATTACACTTATTTCAAAAGGATTTTCAAACCAAACATACAACACTGAAATTTGAATAGATATACATTTGGTTAAACTGGAAAAAATATCCCGTTGAAATGATTTCAAGACTTGTTCAATAGGTATCTATAACAAAGTCAGTGACACCAATAGCTATGATGTATTCAACGTAATAGATGCTTTAATATTAGATACTTACACCATTCTTGTATGCACTATAATGTTAACATCTTTTTGCATATACAGCAGTACCGTTTCCTCACACCTTTCTAAGACCCACATCGTGACAGTTCATGCATGAACTCTTTCCCACTATATCAGTATGGATTACATTCTTGATAACTAACATATCATAAAGAACTATCTTCTAGTTACAGTTTGTTTCAAAACCAGGCTGACATGGAATAGAGATCAAACAAAATCTGTATACATGGACCTAGTTTGAAAAAGCTAAGGATCAGTAGTGTGTTCTGATGACATACTCTGCAGAAACTTAATTGGCATATTGTTGCTGTCTAACTTAAAATGCACTGCACAGCTACAGTACAGATTATTAGAAATAACTGAGTAAGCAGACTGTCATCTCAGGAAAGATGGTTCTTATCAAAGTAATCTCAAGAATACATACGTGTCTTTGACCTAACTATGTCAAGCTGTTCATCATACTGGGTGGACACAGTTCACCTTGCACACACACATCACATTGATTCTTTCTTAAACACAAGTCAGTATGTTTCAAGACCTTAATCAAAATAAGTTTGCTAATGGAATGGGATCAAGGAAGGAAGTGAGTAGAATCAGCTTCTCTAGAAATCTTTGGGTTTATTTTCAGAAGGCGGAGAAGTGTGGATGAATATCTTGAAGAGATCAGTAGCTTTTTTTTTTTTTTACCTCGAGAAAATTGAATGGACAGAGAAACACATAGTTTTTTTTCAAGAGAAAGAATCAGATGCATAGACGGTTAAGTGGCCTGAATGTCACACCAAGAATGAAGGTTTTCTTACCTCTAGTCTGCTCCAGAAGCCATTATATGTCAAACGTTAAAAAAATCTCATTGAACAGCAACTCTTTTGATGAATAAAAATGCCAAGTGAAAAACAAAATTTACAGTTATTACAGTAAATCATCTTATATCAGGCTAATTTTTTCAAAACTGTCCCTTTAACATTGACAAATATCTCAGTGATGTTAAAATTTCTGTATGAGCAATTTTCGAAGATAAGACTTTATTTCCTTTGAGTTACATACCCTGACTTACTTTGTGGACCTCTTCTTTCTATAATGTTTGGGTTTTTTTTTTACCAGTTTAATTAGTGTCTGCAAGTTAACAGGCTTTCAGTTGTAATCTGAATTTGCAATTGTTCTGCAGGTAGTGCTTGGGAATATGTGTAGAGCTGAAGATTTGGAAGATAAGTGAACTGGATGTCATTTCACAAGTTCCCTTTTGTCTGGTGATTTGGGTTGATCTTTGTGTGGTGGTTTTTTTCATCACTGAAGCTGTGCACAAAATAAAATTCATAAACAGTTCACAATACTTCAAAACATGAGCAAAATAGACTGTTTCACAGGGAACCAGTTTGATAAAGTTATGAATAGGTTCACACTGCAAAAATCAAACATCATGACTTAAGTTTTGTGCAGAATTGGGATCTTACTGTAGAACTGGGAGTATTCATGATGTTAATTTTTGTTAAAAATGCTTCTATTTTTTACAACTGATAAAATTATTCCAGAAGGAGAAATCTGTAAATTTTATAATACATTAGAGAAAAAGAAGAAATGTACAAAGGTATTACTTTTAAGGTTGGTATGAATCATTCTTCCCAATTAGAGTACTGTAGTCTCCAGTGAAAACGAGAAATGATGTTGACAGGATTTTGTCACAGTGAACAAACCATCAGAGAACTCAGCATCCAGATGTTACATGGATCAATATATCATTGATCCAAAGTAATTTAGAGCAAAATACTAATAAAGTAAGAGTTTTATTGTATTTTTGCTTCTGTTAAGCTCTGACTACAACAAATTTTTCTGGTCTCAAGAATGTTTATTGCCTTCCTCCCTTTTTTGTTGAAACTGACAAGATGAAAATAGCAGTTGCTTTCCAAAACAGGGGCTGCAGGTACAACTTTCAGCATTATTTGTTATGTATTAAAAATCTGAATCCACCTAGACTTTATCAATAGGAGATTCCATACATGTTAAGGGAAGCTGAAATGGCTTGCATCCTAGGGATTACACTCCAATGGAACAAATACAATACTCCTACAGCATCGATCTCATTTTATTTCCTCTGTGTGTACCTCATATTATCAATTGAGGCTACAGATTAAACATACAAAAACTAAAGAGTATCAGCTATGTGAACTGTAAGATCTATTCTCAATATTATCTCTTCTATGTGCAAAATTGCTTCTCTCTCTAAATACTTAATGCCATAAAATGTTTGTACATGATGAGATTTATTCAGGGTGAAGTTGTAAATATGGAATGTGGTTCTTTTCTTAATTAGAAGTAAGACGCAAATACTATACATAATGAAAATGGTCCTTGGTGGCTAGTCTGTTTGACAGGTTTGGTAGGAGCGGTTCATGTCTAAAAAAATGTATGGATGAGAAAGTGAAAACAGGGAATGAAAGTAAAGAAGTACAGGAATAAAAACTGTTTTCCCCAAACTCATCATAAAAAATCATATGCTAGATATATTGTACTTTAGCCATACAAAAATCAAAGTTCAAGACCTACACTTCCTGGGAAAGCATATGTTAGGGGCAAGGCGCTAACAGCCAAGCAGGGACCCAGGGGAGCAGTGCTGTGTATCAGTCTGGGAGATCCCCTCTGGCTGACATGCAGGGCAGCACTGCCAGCTTCCAGGGGAAGCTGCATTTAGCTCTCCTAAGACCCAATCTTGCAAACACTTATGCACATGAGTAACTTTAGCTTCCATGAGTCAAGTTACTTACGTGTTTAAGTTTCTGCAGGGATGCAACAACAGGGCCAAATTTCTAAGTGCTAGTCAGCAGGACAAAACAGAAGAAATTTACCCATGCTTTTCTTCAACTAAGCAAACTAGTTTGTGCTATGTTTTTATTTCCCAGTTTTGACTGAAAAGAATGTTATAACTGCAAATATTTTTTAAATTCTTGAATTTTAGTTATTTCTTTAATAAATGAATCATAGTCACAATCTCAAACATATGGTCAAAAGTGATACAGTTTAAAGCTTGCCTGTGATTTTAAGACCTGATATTTCACAGTGATTTGTTATGAGGCAAGGCATTTGTTAGAGACCATTGTTTATGCTGTCACATCTCTGAAGTTGTGGATGAAGCTGGACAAAGGAAACTAAAATAGGATACTGACAACTGTCATTCTTCTTAGGTCCTGTTGTTTTTCTGCATTTAATTTGTTCATAAATGACTTGTTCAATTTCTAAGTTCTGGAGAAATCTGAAGGTTCTAACAAATTTGTGTTTAGTTATGTGGATTACTTTGTTATCGTATAGATAACTGACCAATGTCTGCTGTTTGTGTTTTTTTTTGGTCACAAAATACGGAGGTTTATGGCTTAGTATGTGATCTCTATGAGCTGGAAAGACTCAAAGCATATGGTAGATCAGATGTTAGGCTTGAGGGAAATCAAAAATTAAACTGTCTCAGAGCTGTTGAGAGACTGCTTTGCTATATATTTTATGTGATTTGTGTATGTGTGTTGAGGGAGATGTCACCTAGGGAAGAGAATCGAAGAAAAAATAGCTTTCAAAAATGAACTGTTTGTATTATCGCTTTAAACTTTTAAAGTCTGGTCAGCTAAAAGCAGATGTTGCGAACTAAGATGGAAACTTGCCTGAGGCCAGAATTGAAGAAGGCATTCTCTAATAGTAAGAAGTAAAAATGTTTTCTGGTTTCAGAATTTATTGTAAGAATACGAGTAGTCCTCAAAAATGTCCCCATTTTTATATAAGTTAGTGAATGATATTCATGGTTTCATAATTTAATTTCAGACAATGTGTTCATCAGCAATCCTGTTTGTACTCTAAGCTGTTTATCATAAAATCTTTCATTACTCTGTGCCGGCCAAAATCCTGTCATGTTGGAAGTAGGAATGAAGTGCTTCTTGCCCTTGGCTCTTTGCCCAGTCATTAGATGGGAGGTGGATGAAAGCATCTAAACACGTGGTGCCAATTTTGGCATATTGTAATATGAAAGAGTTTTTATGTGAGTCAAATAGTTGACAATTAGAAGTAATAATAAAGGGCAAAAAAATCCCATACACAGAATTGTACAAATGACTGTAGCCTTTCCTGCACCCTTGTAATTGACCAGGGCTTGCACAAGAGAATATACATATGTAAATGATGTCTACAGATTCAAAATTGAAAGTTAAAAATTAATATTTTCAAGAAAGTAAAACAAAAAAAAGTTGCTGAAATAAAAATTATTTATGTTAAAATCAATCAATATATGAGGAAATCTTATGTCTCCTTTTCATCTATTTATGTATGAGGAAATACATATTTACAGTCGCTGCCTCTATAGTATTTGTTGAATGGCATGAAGCTTTGAACCAGCTCAAAATGTAGTCTTTCTGAGACAGTTCCACAATTTATTTTAAATTGACTTGTTCAGAAGCTGTGCTCTAAAGGCAAGTCCCAAACTGTGAGCTGCAGCGTTTATGTGGGAGAATAATAGCAACCCAAATACTTTACGTGGTAGTGGCTCCGTTCATGTAATTTGTTTGAGGCACCTTCGCTGCTTTAGTGCAGCAGCAAGAACAGAAATATACAGTTTTAAAGAAACCCACTAGAAAATATTTTAAGGACTAACGTTTTCATTGTATTCATTCCTCCTTCCTGTAGGAACCCTTCTGATACTGCAGTCACACGATGATGAAATCAACCTCCTATGCTGATTTGTATCAGGGTAAAAACGAGTAAGAGCTTCCCGACAGGAGCATAATTTCAGGTAAGGCCAAGCCCTAAATGTGGCACCGCAGCGCGGAGCTCGTGCACAGGGCTCTGTCCGCAGCGGGCTGGGGGCAGCGACCGCGCGCCAGCATCACCGCTTCGCCATCTCCGCCGCCGCCATTTTGTGCGGGGGTGACAGGAAGCGCCCTGACAGTTTCGCCCTCTTCAGTCGAGGGAGGAGAGCAGAGGGAGCCCGACAGGACCTCGGGCTTGTGGGAGCGGGGGAACGAGCGCTGCGAGCTGGGGATGACCCCCGCCTGCCCCCAAGGGCACCTCTGCACCGCTGGAGCCAGCAGGAGGGTTTGTTTGGGTCGGAGTCCCTGGAGGTGGGGACGTTCTGTTGGCGCCCCCTGGAGAACATCCCGAGGTGAAGGCAGCGGGCTGGAGCACAGGTTGGGGCTTAGCAGGGAGGTAAAAAGCAAAGCAGCTTCAAAACCCCACGTGTCTGTTGGAAACTTTCCTTAAGCAGATACATAAAAAGATATTTGCTTACAGGAGTTGGCACACATCTCTTTGTAAGTGAACCAATATTTGGTGGTGCTCCTGCAAACACCTACGTGTCTTTGTTTAGCCATCTTGAGTATGTGTTTTCCCTGTGCTACCCAGCAGCATTAAGTGTTGAGGCTTTTTGGTTTTTTTTTGTGCATGAAAGTCTGAGACAGCTTTCACAATTTCTTGGCTCAGAATTCCTGTGGGGATGTCCTGACGGACAGGCAACAAGCAGATGGGCAAATAGAGCGCTGTATAAAGGAGTGTTGAGATAGGGTTTTCCCCTCAACACCTTGTATCTTTTTAAGTCACTACGCAATTGGAATTAATGCAGCCAGTTGAAGAATAAAGGCTGTGCAAAGAGTGAGCCTGGAGCATGATGAGTTTAAATACTGTGAATTACAAAGATTACTCAAGGGTGAGAAGCATAAAGAAAAAATGTTTAGATGGTGCTGATCAGTCCTGGCTTGCATGTTCTGTGCTTTATGTATAAAAACCACTCAATACTTGTGAGCAGTGTTTGCAGCTCCTTGGAGCTAATGGAGAGGTGGTTATTTCTTCAGTGGCCCTTCACTGCTTGAATGCAGTTTGGAGGCACTCATGGATGCTTTCTGCTGCCCTTACTGATACCCAGCGGGAGAACTCCTGCTTTAGATTACTGGCATTCCATATGCCATAGAACGGTGGCAAAAATAGCCTGATTTCTAATGCTGCTGATGCTGGGTAAAATGGCAAAATCTGTTATTGGAGAATGGCAAAGGTTTGCAGAAGTGTTGCAGACTTGCACTGCAAAGGAATACAATGGGGGCATTGACAGATTTCCTGTTTGAAGTTCTAGTATCTAAATCACTGGAGTCACAGTTATGATTATACACTCCCTACTCTGTTCCTATTGTGAAATTTTTTCTGTTTAAAATTTGAAAGATTCTTACAGAACATTTGAAGTTTTGCAGCTTCTGTGGAAGGAAAATATATTTAAGTTACATTCATAAGTGACAGTACACAGTAATTAAGCAAACCTGAATTCTATTTGCAAAGCATACTGAGATTTTTCTCATGTTACTATAATGAGATGCTGGAGAACAAAAAAAAAAACAAAACAAAAAAACAGCAAGCATCACCTTTTGTTTGTCTTTATAGGCAAAGAAGATAGGTTTGCTTTGTTATTTTATCATAAGAATTGCCTTAAATTGGCATTTCTAAATTGTTGAAATTGCTTTGCTAGTTTACTAACTATAAGTGAACCTAAGGTTTTGACTAATAAGATCATTTCTGTGGTATTCTTCTAGTAAGATCTTTGCTTTTTCAGTCCATCCTTTATTTTGATTAAGAGCTATGGAACTTTTCAACATGACTGTAAACATGTTCTAATGCCTAGAGGTGGTGCTAACAGAATAATACTTCTATTAATGTTTATTTTAAAAACTGATACTTAGGAAATAAACTGTGATCCTATTGTTCTCTGACAAGTCTTATTAAGGATTTGAGCCCATAGTCCAATTATCTTGGTAAGCAATTTGCTTACAGATGAAAAAGAAGTCTGAGTCGCTTGTGAATTAATATATATTTCAAAAATAATAGAACCCTTCATTTATTTTGTAAAATTGACAGTCTGTTCTGGAGGTAAATGTTGTATTTTTTCCATCAAAACAAAAACAGTCTTAGAAAAAAAGAGTAGTTTGCAAATGTCTAAACAAATTTTGGTCTTATTTTTAAAAATGAGATAGAGAAAAGCTCTACCTGGATCTTCAGTATTAACTGGTTATTTTCCTTTTGACACATGGTAATGTATACGTTGTTTAAAGTGATGTCCTAAAGGATGTTTTGGTCATAGTTAATAGGATCTTGTTATATCTTGAGAGAGACTCTCTTTATGAAGCTGCATTAAGGGTTCAGACAAGATCACTAGAAGGAAAAGTAAATGTAGAGGCAGAATATTGGCACTTGTATCACCAATGGAATGTATTTTCCTTGTACACGTCCAGTTGTAGAAGCTTAATTTCAGTTACTTGTGCTGCCTTTTACAGATTTGGAGATCAAAATTCAATCTAAAAATGTTCAGCTCTGCAGAGGAAATTTTTTCACTGGATAATTTATTTTATGAAAGACCAGATACAAGAAAAAGGTAACTCTTTACCATTAAGTACATATAATCATTTCCCAAAGATTTCCAGACTCTAAATCATTTTACAAAAGATTTTTTATGTAACTTCCTTTTCCACTTCTTAACATAAATTTGGGGCTAGAAATTTCCTGGTTCCACAAACTGGTACTTTGAAATACTTTTCTCAGTATAGCTAATGAGATTTGGATAATGCAGGTGTATCTTCTGGGTATAAGAAGAATTTAGCAGAATTTTTACCTCTTAAATTTACTGTGATTAAAAACTGTCTGAATTGAAACGTTTTTTAGCAGGAGAAACAGTATGTTATGACAAGTAGTTCTAATCCAACTGTTGCAGAGGATGCTTAAAGAATGCTTTTAACTTGCATTTTTATGATAGAGATCTAGAAAATAACAAGTCAAACATTTGGTGGATTGCACCTGCTCCAGCAATTGATGATATTCCACCTGCAGAGGAGTTACAGAGGGAACTGGAAAAAAACACAGCCAACAGTTGCATGGGTAAAATATTGGGCATTCTTTTTAAATGGCTTGACAGATAATTAACTTGACACATAATTCCTCTTCTTTCTTTCAGTGCTGTGAATTATGGAGTATTCTAGGTATGCCAATGCAGACTTACGTTAGCACAGAGGAACAGTCCTGGTTAAGGTTTGGTCTAGTAGCAGTTCTCTTTGAGCACATACAGCCTGCAAGTTCAGTGTGCAGAGGCAGGCAGTGTAAGGAGTAAGCTATTTCACTTTGTGTTTTGGTGCTTCGTGGAAGAGTGGGATGCAGCTGCAAGAATAAGGCAGTGTGCGGACCTGATGACCTTCTCCCACCCAAGACACAGAGTTTATGTGAACCTAAATTCCTTCCTCCTCCTTTTATTTTCCTTTTTCTCTTCTTTCTCTGTCCTCTTTCTCTCCCCTTTTATTTTCCCACATTGTGCTCAGGAGGCTAAATAAGTAAATAAACAAGAACATAATCATAGTTGCTAAGTGGAGTATTCCTTCCACCCTGACATGTAGTCACCTTAGGGATTATTTTTTTTTTTAAGAATTTCATTGCTTTATCACTGTCAACTAGATTTCTGCATTTCTTAGCTGCTGTATTGATTTATTATATTCTCTGCTTAGGCAATATATTGTTAAGGTAGAGGATTTTTTTTTCCCACTGTGTGCAAGTGCAATCCTATCAAGGGCAACTTATTCTCAATTAAGCTGTCTGGTGTTTATAGAATATCTGGCCCCTGGACTGCAGTGGATGGTGTCAAACTGCTATTTTTATTAATGAATTTTATGCGTACTCCAAGCTATAAGGTTATGGTTAAAGGATTAACTGGTCAAAGTGAAGGCTGTGTAATACAGCTATTCATTAATCTTTTTGCATCATTTCTCATTTCTCATTGCTCATTTCTGCTGTTACCTCTTTTGCTGACAGTGATGCTTGTATGGTCACTCAGATAAGGACGCTGATCCTACCGAGAACTAAGCCTACAAATCCTAAGTAACTAAGGTGACTGTGAATCCAGACTGTCTTCATTAGGAATTCTGGATGTTGAGATTGCAGGTTTTGCCTCACAACTGTTCTTAGCAGGAACATTGAGTCTGGTCATTGTATGAATTTTTAAAACAAACTGTTTACGTGCTGAGGAAGAGTAATATTTTTCCATTTTACAAATTTCTGGGATTAAAGTGAAGGATATGTCTAGAAGTAATTTTCATCTACTTTGTAGTGCTCAGGAATAGCTATACGCCATTACTTTGAATAACACACATGGAAAGTGGCCCTATTTGTATAACTTTTTTAATTGACAGTATCTACTGTATTTGTCAGAATGAGTCATAAAATGTAGAGATTTCTTGCAATAAAATAGAAGGATAAATTCATGTAATATATGTGAAGTTGGCTAATTTTATGTGGAAGATGTTGAAGGAAATGAGTATAAGTAGAAATATGAGAGAATATTAATAGAAATAATAAATTATTGTATATTCTAGGGGAGATAAAGCACCAGAAGTTTGTGCAACAACGTAAGAATATCACTGAGAAAGTAAACGATAAATCACCAGCACCTACTCATTTTGGCATAGCCTCTGAAAAAGAAATGTTCCAATTATGTGTAGGAGAAAGAACAAAAAAGCCTGAAAGTCTGAAGATGGCTTCAATGTTTCTGTCTCCTGATCAAGCTAAATATAAAATAGGAACGGAGATTTTTCAGCAACCTGATCCAAATTTCCCACAGGGAAAAGTATTGATTAATTTTCCAGAAAATGGTGATGATGAGAGTGTTCATTCAGCATTTCGGAAGAGGTATGTTTGTAGTCAGTTCTGACAATCCATCAACTGCATGATTGTTTTAGGTCTGTTTCATAAATGCAGAGTTTTTGATGCTCTGCATACTTCAGTAGGGTTCCAGACATTAAATCCTTTCAATGTAAAGAAAAAAGAAGTTTCCTTTTGGCAATATTTTAGTACTGTAATTAAATGTGTCCTGAGTTCAGCTTCTTTTATGAGGAAGGTAAGTATGTTGTTGTTTTATTCATGTTAATATTTTAGATAGGACAGGTTATTGAAAATACCATTTCGAGTTCATTATCTATTGTGAAGAGCAAGAAGACAGATCATTTGCTTTTCAGCCAACCAGAAATATCCTTAGCAGTTCACAGCATGATTTCAGTGCTGCCGGGGAGATGAGGTTTTACAGATAAGTGCCTCTGCTATGCCCAGCTCTTCTCAGTCCTTTAACCTTCTATTGGTTGTTTTTTTTTTTGTTTTTTTTTTTTTTTTTTTTTTTTTTTGTTGTTTTTAAATATTATGCAGAGATTGGCAGTTGATCTACTATTAGGATTCAGAATGCATCTGGACAGGGAGTTCTTTATCTGGGGGGAGGTTCTTTCTGGAATGAAATTGAAGTTATAGTGTACCTTGGAAAGAGTCGTCTTCTTCATGCACAGAAATGTCAGATCGAATAAAACTAGATACAGACTTTTATTAGTATTGTAACGTATTGTGTTTCTAATATAAATATGCTTATTTTTCAAATATTGGAGAAACTATTTAACATACAATAAAGTAATAAAAATCCTGCATCTTTTGCAGCTTATTTAAAATGTCTGATTGTATGTATAAACATACAGAATTTAAAGGTAGTTCAATGCATATGAAAGAAGTTGATACTCACTTTAATACAAATGAAAACATGACAGAAGCAAAAAAAGACGCATGGAGAGAAAACCATCAGCCTCCAATAAGTACAGACTCAGCTTTCACCCTACATAGGATAAATAATGGGGACATGGCATCTAAAATTGGAATTCAAATAAAATCGTTGACCAGTGCTTCAAAGATTCTGGATATGACAGGTAATTATTTGTGTTATTGTAAGTAGAAACAGAGATTTGGAGGCTGGCCAGGAACAGAGGGCATGCTTCCTCTCTGATTGCCTGCTGTGCTAGAGTTACTAGACTCCAGTATTGAGGGGATGAGGACAGCATTCCATCTCAATGACTTCAGCAAGGGTTTTTGCAGGATCTTAGAGTAGTTGAGGAGCACTGTTGCCTGCAATGGTTTTGTATCTAAGTCAGGGTACTATGACCTCAATGAGTGGGAATCACTTACAAATGTGTTACAAAGTGGTTGGCTCAGAGAGACTGGTTGGTGAGTTGTGCTCTACCCACATGCGGGACTCAAGTGGAGAAGCAGGGCTCCGTCCTGGCACTCATCCGCCTGACACCCCTCTCAGTGACCCAGGGAACTGGTGCTGTGTGCTTGAGAAATTCCCAGATGTTGCTAAACTGGGAGTGGACACCAGTGAGCACTGAGAGCTGGGCTGCTCTTCACAGAGGCCCATCAACAGAGGAGGGACTGGCAGAGACCTGGCAAAATTCAGTAGGGTGAAATGCCAAGTCCTGCCCAGGGAGGAATCCCTGGAGTTCCCGTGGAATGGGCTGACTAGAAGACAAAGTCAGGAACCTGAATAAAGCGATTATCCCCTTCTCAGCACTTTTGCATAACTTTTAACTCACTTCTCAGATGTGTAGATACTGCATCCAGATTTAGCTCTCTGATAAAGCAAAACATCCTGAAACTGGAGTGAGTTCAGCAAAGGGCCACCAAAATGATTCTTTCAGATGATAAGCCTGTCCTGTCAGCTCCTTCTGTATCTTCTATTCCTTGTTCCATACAGCCTTGCAGCAGCTCACAGAATGCATAGCTTAGGGCCAGGATTTCATGGGTATTCGTCATAAATAATGAAATATGTTTTTATAAATGTATCTAATTATATTTCTTTAGGAATTACAGGAAGAAACTTGGAAATGTTGAGGTCTGTTACAGAAATACGTATCCTTTTATTTATTGTATGTGATTTACTGATCTACAGTGCTTCTACACTGACAAAATTAGTGTCTAATTTGCAGCCATAGGAACTCATGAGTTACTCTGCAATAGTTTTGACCTGCAACATAATGCCAGGGGGAATCACATGATGAACAGGTGTCTATGCCTGGGATTTACAAAGTTAGGGTGAAAATAGGACAGTTTATAATAAATATGTATCGTTCATCGCTAAGCAAATTTATTCTTATTTCAGACATCAGATTTTATCCTCAAAGTGACTTTTTTTAATGAAAAACATAAAATTTTTAGTTTGCAGAATATATTCTTAAGGCTACATTATATATACCTCACACATAAACATACATAGCCTCTTATACTTTAAATTAAAAAAAAAAACACAGTCAATTGATATTTAGGATTCATTTTTCCTAGTGAGTCTTTGGTCTCATGTTCTCCAGAGAAAAAGCTTTGCATGTGAGGGCTGCTCTGAAAGCAAAGCCCCCTATTTTGTCATGTTGTCCCATGACATCTGAGGTGGATGTTGGTGGTATTTAAGGACGGGTTGAACCTTCCCACCAGTATTCTGTTACAACTTGCTGCTGTGTGACAGATGGCAGCAGAGGGGCAGTCTGACAGAAAGGCATCGCTATGGAAGTGCATATGAAGCAGAGGTGTATTGTTGAAATTTTCCAAGTGGAAAAAATTGCACCCTTTGAAATCCATTGATGCTTGCTGAGTGTTTATGGAGACCACACAGTGGATGTAATCACAGGGAGGTAGTGGGTGCTGCTTTTCAGCGGTGCTGACAACAGCAGTGGTCACCTTCACTGGTGTGGATATTTATGAGCATGGCATGCAGGCTCTTGTTCATGGCTGGCAAAAATGCACAGCTAATGGTGGTGACTACATTGAAAAGTAGTGTTTGTAGCTTTTGCTGAGTCAGGTAGTATTATTGCGCTCTTTGTATCCATGGAATTAAATAGGAGGCATTACTTTCAGAGTGACCTATGTACTTCTTACAGGTCAGTATTTGGTTTTGTATGCATACGGTATATTTCTGTTCATTAATTTTAAGCAGATTTTATGCTAATTCTTGTTTATGCTGTGAATCCGTAGCATAAGTACCCATCCATTGGCATGTCAAACTGTTGTTGGCATTTTTCTCTCTCTCTTAAGTATTTTGTTGCTAGTAAGCTGCCAAATGATAGGCTAAATATCATGAAGAGTAAATGTCTGCATTAAGGCCACTAAATTCAGTTTAAGAATTGATATAGCATCCCAAACAAGGAACTATTCAGTAGTTTGGGTGTTTCTCCTTTTGAAAATGGGTCTTTTATTTAGGGGAGTAATTTTAGAGAAGCCTTTAAAAGAAATCTTTGCTTATCCTTTTTATTTATTTTCTTGTTTTAATCCTTCCTTTACCTTATTACTGAGTCTTTAAACAAATGTTACATTCATTTTAAAGGCCTCAGCTGTTTGTTGTTAGTGTTGCTGTTGGTGTTATGTCCAGCTGTGTTTGCATCCATGTGCAGCCTGATCACATGGTTGCAGTCACACTGCTTTTGTGTGGCTTCAGTGCAAGTCCAGGCAAGGATCAACTTGTCTATTTGGATCTATAATGAAACAATGTTCTCTTTCCTTTTACTTGTATTATAGATAAAAACTTTTTTTTTTCCTGGAAAATACATAATATTAGCCATTGAAAATACCATGAAAACCACTATCAGTACTAAGAGATCATAAATGGATTTCATTACTGCTTTCATAATGAATATACAATACTGTACTCGTTAATTTCTGATGGGTAACACATGTAATATGGCATTTGTCTCTGCAGATATTTTAACAGCAGTGCTCTTTTAAATGCTTTCACATGCCATAATTGCATGGAATTCCATGAAGCTTATTTCATGGAGGAGATTCTTGGTTTATGGTATAATCCTGAGATCTTTATATAGGTGGAGGGTTTTATTTCTTTGTGAAGTGAAATATTTAGCATTCCAAGAATCTAAACAAAGCTGTTAAATCATTTAATGAGTTACTTTTCGATAATTGTCACTTATTCTAAATTTGCATTTAAATTGCAAGAAAAACATTCATTTCACGATTTTAAAAGAAATGTTAAAGCTTTCGCTCTGTTGTTTTCAATTCCTTAATGCTCTCAAGCAACCCAATTTAGGGGTATTTTTAAGGAATTTCCATACTTTAACTATGCACAGTCTAAAGCTTTGGATGATGTAAGTATGAAACAATAGCTACAGATGCAAGTAGTACATTGTAGGTAATCATATTGCATAAATGTGAAAGAAATTTTAATATTCAAAAGCTAAAAGGAATTAGAAAGCTACAAGGTATCTAGAATTTCTTCCTGAATAGTTGAGTGGGATTCTGCTCAGCTGGGAGAAGAAACAGAACATTTTATCATTTTTCTCAGTTTTAAATACTTTTGTGAGAAATTATTTGTGTACTTACACAGGTTGCTAATGTTTTTAAATTATTTTCAAAAGAATATTAGGGAGAACTTTAGTGAAGGAAAAGTGCTTTTTGCCCATCCTTTATTCTTATCAGCTATGCTTTTTTTTAAACAAACAACTTGAGACTGTAAGGTATTGCTGAGAGGGAAAATAGGTCTTACCCATTTCCAAGAGCTTTCACAAATTTTATCCAACTCTATGGGAAACACAGTTGTCATTCATCACAACTTCTAAGTGTATTTCTTAAGTTAGTGGCATTTTTGTGTTTGTCACAGAACGGTAGACATGTAATAACCTTGAGAAACAATATTTTTCTTGTTTGCATGGCAAATATGTAGTTACATATATCAGTGTAATGTATGTGTGTGTCCTTTCCACCTAGACAATTCTTCTGGAATGCATGAATAGGTACAATATCTATGTTATATTTACTACTCTGCCATTCTTTCTCAGCTTCTTTATACAGATAGAAATTTTGTGATTTGTGCTCCAACTGGCTCTGGAAAAACTGTGATGTTTGAACTAGCTATTACCAGATTACTTATGGAAGTCCCAACGCCTTGGTTAAATACTAAAGTTGTTTATAGTGAGTATTATGCAGTGTTAAGCATTTTGATGAAAGCAGTAGAAAATGACATTCTACAAGTATGGAGGTCTAGATGGAGTGCTTTAATAGTGAGATGATACAAGTTTGTAACAGCACTGTGTAAGTATAGTGACCACCATAGCTTAATACAAATAAAAATCTTGTGAAGAATTTGTCCTCTAATAAGGCAAGATCTGCATGAAAAGGAAATAATGAAAAAAAATGAAACTAACCCAAATTCTCAGAGGCAGAGCCAGAATTTAAGCAGTATCATTTGTGTGTCTGTCTGTTGGTCTAAGAAGAGAACGTTTTTCTGCATTTGCTTGTCTGGAAAGGTTTCGTACTAACTGTTGCTTTCTGTCTATTCTTTCTGTTGCTTAAAGGCAATGGAGCCATGGTCCTCATTAGTTTTAACTGATCTGTATAGTAATTAAAGTATACTTGAAGGTAGTCACTTGGTAGACTTTACTCCTTTCTGGTGAACTCAATTTGTGTCACGTAAAGCAGATGGTATTGGTCATTTTCTCCCAGTGTTCATACAGGGATGAATTTGTCAGCCTTGGTATTAATGGTTAATCTTTATATTTTCAAAAGTTTCTGCCCTATTTGTATTTATTTATTTTTTTATTCCAGTGAGTTCAAATTCTTAAAATAATGCTGGTGTTGATTCAGAGTTTATTGCATAGTGCGAACTGCTCTTTTTATAAAAGTGCACGTTACAGTTTCTCTGTGAGCAGGTCAAGGCAGAGGGCTTCACTGTGCTGTAAGGATTTTGATTGCTTTGATAGAATTGATGCAGACTGGTTGGAGTTTTCACTAAGGAACTGTTGGTGGAATCAGATCTACTGAGCTTTTCAGGTTTAATGATGAAGAACAATGATGTCAGTTTTGTGAATATTGGAACAGAGGTATTAATCAGAGTATGTGCAGAGTTCTGCAGTACTCAGTTTGCCAGTGGCCCAATGTATGTGAATTAGCTCGTGGTAGTTGTGTAAATTAGTATGTTTAAGCTACTGGGAAACAACTTTCGAGGGTCGGTGGCTGAATTTTAGGGAGTTGTGCTAGCTGGTGTGATACTGTCTACACTTAAATGTACCTGTTGTTTAGTAAATTTTGGTTTCTTGTAGTATTCTGTTGCTTGTTTGTGAATGGTTTCTCATATATGACTCCCCTTTCTCTCTGAATATAAAGTGCTCACATCATTCTAAATGGGAGTAAGGTTGGTATTTGTATGATCTCTCGTTAGAAAAGATATATTTCCTGTGGTTTCTTCTGTCTGTGAGAAAACCTTTGATAACTGAGCGATTCATTCCATGTGGGATTGAGGAAAAATCAGGATTAAGTGAGGCCATAAATAACCTTAATTAAAGGGTTCCGTTTCCAATTGCTGACAGGGAAGAACTGTGGTCTAATGTTCAAAACTGATCTATGCACAAGGTATATGATGATCAGTTGTTAACGTTACAGATTTGGGAACAAACCTGAACATTGAAGAATTCATGAAGATATCTGCCATTTAGAGTTTGTATCAATATTGTTGAAGGTCTGGCGTTCACGATGTAACTGATCATTTCATGTTATTTTTAGTGGCTCCAATAAAAGCTCTATGCAGTCAGCGTTTTGATGATTGGAAGGAAAAATTTGGACCTATAGGACTCAGCTGCAAGGAACTGACAGGAGATACAGTGGTGGATGATTTATTTGAAATACATCATGCTCATATTATTATCACTACACCTGTAGGTTTCAGTCCAGATTCTTACAGAAACATAGAATAAGCACTTATTAGTGGTCTGCAGGTTGAATGCTGCCAGCTCTGCATTTTTTTTCCTTTTAATAATAAGTAGCAATTTTCAGAACAGAGTTATGAATTTTACAGTTGTCTGTAAACTGCTGTGCATGATTCTGCTTCATAGAAACAATGAGTAATGTAATGGTGTGTCAGATGAAACCTACACAATAGGTTAGCTTGGCTTCATGTAACTGATTTTATTTAAAGATGTCTTAAAGGTTATGCATTCCTGCATGTACTCTATTTCAGGCATATGTTGGTCTTTTAAACATCTTTTTCCTCTTGACTTTTTATCTCCTAGGAAAAATGGGATAGCATGACTAGAAGGTGGAAAGACAACTCTATAGTTCAGCTTGTGCGACTGTTTCTTATAGATGAGGCAAGAAAATTAATGATTTTTATATGCTCTTTTTCTTCTTGAAGATGTAAGGAAAACTCTTAGAAAATAAAACATTTAACACATGTCTAGAGTATAACTGAAGAAATATTTTGCAAATGTTTTTAAAATTCTTAATAGGTGCATGTTATAAAGGATGAAAGCCGTGGTGCAACATTAGAAGTTGTAGTCAGTCGGATGAAGACCGTTCAGTCTTCTCTTTGGCGTCTTTCAGAGAATCATGATGTTTCTCCTTTGAGATTTGTAGCTGTTTCAGCAACGATTCCAAATGCTGAAGATGTAAGAGTTGCATTTTAACTGCATTTTAATCAATATCGAATAGAGTTCTAATTAAAGATTGGTGAATAACAAAGTTGTCATATGTGGTTGGTATCGTAAGTTGTTATTATAAGAAATGGTGTTCAGCCACAGATAACTATCAGCCAAAAGTAGCTCTGCTTTTGTTTAGATATCTGTGATTTGTATTAAAGATAAAAAATCTAAACAGTCTTGAGATTGTAATCCAATTTATATTGGTCTAATAGAATTTCACCTATGAATTTTAATGGTAAGATGTATGTGAAACGTAGTAATAGTTTGTGTGACTAAGAGAAAATTACTTATTGTGTAATGCAAGTAGAATACAGCATGATTGAAAACAGAAGATGATTATTTAAATTCTGTTTCTTCTTTTTTAAAGATTGCAGAGTGGCTTTCAGATGGGAAGATGCCTGCTGTATGCCTGAAAGTAGATGAGGATCAACGACCAGTGAAACTACGCAAAATTGTTCTTGGTTTTCCTTGCAGTGACAATCAGACAGAATTCAAATTTGACTTAACTCTGAACTACAAAATAGCTAGTGTTATACAAGCATACTCTGATCAAAAGCCAGTACTGGTGGTACAAGCTTTTTTGAGTTATATTTAAAATTGTTTCTTACTCACAAGTGTTGATTAAAAAAAAATAAAAAATAAAAATTTTCTTTCTTACAGTTTTGTGCCACAAGAAAAGGAGTGCAGCAAGCCGCTTCTGTTCTTTCAAAAGATGCCAAATTTCTGTTGGGTGTAGAACAGAAACAAAGGTAGTGTTATATTTTGATCTGTGTTTGTGTGTTCTTAGTAAACTTACGATGTTTACAAAGCTGTTGACCTAATAGAGTTCCTAGCGGAAGAGTCAGTCATGATGATTTTGTTGCAGACACATTTCTGTTGGTAAACTGGCACTCTTTTGTGGATATTTTGTTTGCTTCTCAGTTTTCTAGGGTACCTTTCACAAACAGTAAGCTGTTTCTAAAAGGTGTTTTTGAAATATAAAAATGTTAATCTGCATGGACCTGTAAGAACTTGTATTAAGAAGATTAAGTATACAAGTAGTTGAATTGGATGTGATCTTACTAGTGCGTTAAGTTAAGCTCCTAGGAAGTCTATGCATTATCAGATACCTTCAATAAATACATATTAATCATCAGCTTCACGACTGCAGAAGCTACTTCCTGGTTT
Source organism: Odontophorus gujanensis (assembly GCA_013399175.1). NCBI lineage: Eukaryota > Metazoa > Chordata > Aves > Galliformes > Odontophoridae > Odontophorus > Odontophorus gujanensis. Next base: position 561,051 of record VXAB01011891.1, read on the forward strand.
TTGGAATCCAACTGTTGTTCTCTCCATGTTATGTAAGCAGTACATGTCAGTTGCTTTCCATGTTTCTCCTATTTCTGCCAACAGTATCTATATTTGATTTCACTTTCTGCGTCTGAGTCAGAGAAGTGTACTGTGTGTTGTGACTTGGAGAGATAACCGGGCTGGAAAGAGTGCAGCAGCTGTCCCAAGGAGTCAGTTTGTTTGCTCTGGGAAGGGTGGAGGTTGAAAATTTGCAAAGAAAGTGTGGTTATAAAGTTATTTCAAGGCAATATCCTTTTGGTAGTTTAACATGTAGTCATAAGCTAAGAACATCTTTAAAAAATGCAAATACAGAAGTACTATGAGAAACTATGTAGAAAATATACTTGCCAAGGAATACATCTAATAATCTTTAAAGGTGTAATTGTATATCTAGTTTTATTGGAAGCTCTATATTTGCATACTGACATTAATTAATCTGTTTTGTGATTTATTTATTTGTTGTGCAGATTACAGAGGTCTGCAAATTCATTGAAAGATTCCAAGCTCAGAGGTAAGTATAACCTACTACTTCTCTCCTTTGTGAATGAATATTTGCTTGATTAAACTTTGTAACTGATGTAATTATTTCATTATCAGATCTTTTAATGTATGGTGTGGCTTATCATCATGCTGGTATGGAGGTTTCTGACAGAAAAATAGTTGAAGGAACTTTTACTGCAGGAGATCTACCAGTACTTTGTAAGTAAATTTCCATTTGAAACTCAGAATGTTCTTAATCCATATAGTCCTGAAAAGATGAGAGCTTGGAAGTGACAACTTTTTATGATTCTAGTGTTTCTGTTTGATCTTAGGAATTCCTTAGTAGAATGCAGGTCAAAATGCTTTTATATTTCATATATAATTTGGCTCTTTGAGTATACATATATGCTATTACTGAAATCCAGAGAACTTTCTTTTCAGCATACACAGAGGTCATCCTCCTTAATACATATATACTTAGTGGTATAGGGCTGGCTCATATTCCTTTCCTTCTAGTTGTGGTGGAGTTCTGTGTCCTTTCTCAGCTTTCACATGATGTGTTCTTGGTTTGTGCTTTGCAGCCATGGGTTCCCTGAACAGGGAGTTTCTTAAGTGATATTTCACCTACTGTTACGTAAAATGGGAAGGCATCTGTTCGAGACATGATAGTTGTGTTCAGGCCTCCTCTTTTCATATCCAGGAGTTCTGACCCTATGAAAATTGACTGTGTTGTTCATGTACAACAGTGAAAGCTTTGTTTTCAATTCTGTACAATGGTCTTGATTCACTATAAGGTGTTAAGGTAGATTCCCTTGCTATGATCTAGCAAAACTTACAGGAGCTGCAGTTCCTAACCTATTAAGAAGTATTTCTGCATCGCTGCAATCTATTCAGGTTCCCTGGGACTTTGTGTGTGTCTTTGCCAACTACTGTGCTATTTCTGAAATCTCAGGAGACAGTAGTTCAAAAATTGCTCTTTGCAGTAAGAATTGGAGACCCCATGCTTGAACATAGTGTGAATGTATATATGGACTACCATTAAAAGAATGCAAAGTTGCTTAATATGTCTGGGAGCATGAATAAGAATAGGGTTTTGGCACTCTTCTATAGCTGCAAAGTGGAAGAAATCTTTGGTTTTGAAATGGAGAAGTATAGATTTAGTCACACTGGGGGTGTATGCATACATGGACTGCAGATGCAATTGTGCTGGTAACTTTCTTTGCCACTTTTTATATGGTTTATTTTGCTTCAGCAAACTTTCAGTATGCATACAAAGACAGTATGAAAACCAGTGTTATTCTCACAAGATGGAGTGGCTATGCCATTAGTTCATTTGAAAAATAATACTTTGGTTTCCTAGTGGTGGAGTCAGCTGGCCTGCATAGCTGACTTTCCATGCTGAATTTCTGCAATCTCGTTATTCATTAGAGAAAATAAATTTGGGGGGGAGATAATTTGCATGTAAACATCTGCTGTCTTCCATGGAAGTGTGTATCAATAAAGTATCGTGATAATATTGGTGACTACTTTTTTGCTGCCGTGAATGTAAATAGTACTGGAAATGGATGACTTGAAATAAATTCTTAAAGATACTGATTGTGAAGAACTACAGATGATATTTCTTCAACATTTGTGTTTTACTGAAGAAACATTGCATTCTGGATTATTTGAAAACATTCCTTAGCATTCGCAGATAATCCAGAATATATATTCTGTTAATTAATATTTAAACATCTACTTTTAAACATATGTACTCTGGTAAAGAGTACTTGATAATACTTGAGAATCAGATACACAAAATTCTTATGCAAATATGTGTCAGTATCCTAGATCTAATTCTTTCTAGTGCATAATGGACCTGATTCTCACAGGCTACACTAGAAAATAAGAGCTCTTAGTGATGAAAATTAGGCACTTATTTGCTGCTTGTTTAATGTCTGTGTAACATTTCAGTGGTTGTCATCCTGATGTTGATGTACTTTGATCTGATCTAGTTACTACGAGCACCTTAGCTATGGGAGTCAATCTACCTGCACATCTGGTGATTATAAAATCTACAATGCACTATGTTGGGGGAGTGTTTGAAGAGTACAGTGAAACTGATATTCTGCAAATGATTGGGAGAGCAGGAAGGCCTCAAGTAAGTTAATGCTGTGTTACAGCAGTTCTGTCTAAAGGCAGATAAGTAGAAAGTATATATGGCAAAGAAATGACAATTACAAAACTTTCATTGCAGCATTTGTTTTTTTAATATTTGTTATTAATGGTTCATGAGATATAAATGTTTGATTTTGTATTATCTGTTAAAAAAACATTGTTTTACCTTGCTGTAGTAAAAAATCCAAAGATTGAAATTGGACTGTGTGTGGAATAAAGATTGGAGAACAAGTAAGAAGCTGGCACGCAATTTATAGGTTGCACGATATAAAATTCTGGAACATTTAATGGCATACAGCGCAATGTACTTTTCTTCTCATGACTTCAGAATGAGAAAACATTAAGTTAGAAGAAGTCTAAAGAGAAGCAGTTTGAAAGCACTACCTTCACAATATCTTAATTCATTTTACTTCCACGAGATAAGAGAGCGGGGTTATTACTGGGTTTGTTTATGTATTTATTTTTGCAGTTTGACACAACAGCTACAGCAGTAATTCTAACTCGTTTGAGTACAAGGGAGAAGTATATACAGATGTTAAATGGTGCAGATATAATAGAGAGCAGGTAATTATTTTTTCATAAGATTTAATTGGCATTTTCTACAGAATGTTTTTTTTTTTTTCTGGAATTTTTCCTCTGCTTAGAAGAAATTTAAGAACCCAGAGGAGAGAAAACTGATCCAAACTAGTCAGAGGTAACTGCCTCTGTTTTATTAGATAGAAACATATTTAGGTCATCTTAAAAAAAAGTTAGTCATAGATTGCTGCTGGAAAACATAAGAAACTGAAATAATATGTATTGCAAAGACAGATCATGTATCTGAATTGGTAGACAGTAGAGCCTAGAAAACAGTAGACTACAGAGTCAAATGAGATGAAGGGAATACCAGGAGAGACACATACATAAGAAAGTTAAGATCCAAACCCTAACTCTAAAATACAAAATTTTAGTCACAGATGTTTGGGGCTTTTTTTAAGGTTTAATTTTCCAAATATGTTCAGAATATCAATACTGTGATATAACTTTGAGACGTATGAAGCTTTTTTTTCCTAAATAATTATGAAAGTTCATAGTTGCCAAGATTATTATGTTTGTTCATTGGATGTTGAGCCATAGTGAATTGCATTATTGATTATTTACTTTTTTTTAACTATTTCCTATTTATTTCGTTGATTAAAGTGAACAGTTGACAGTAAGCAAAAATAAAAGACTGTCAGCATTTTTTTTTGTATTACTAATTGATAAATATACTTACAGAGGTTTTTTTGTTTCTTTGGTTTTGACAGCTTGCACAGGCATCTTGTTGAGCATTTAAATGCAGAAATAGCATTACATACTGTCACAGATGTCACTGTAGCTTTGGAATGGATACGATCAACGTTCTTGTACATTAGAGCTTTAAAAAACCCAACTCATTATGGTTTGTTTGCAGTTTTTCTAAATTTTGACACTGGGCTGTGTTAAATCAGTATTACTTGTTCCTTTTGTTTTCTTACGGACCATTGTTTCATGAGGGGTTGAAGACAAGTTGTGCAATGTGGCCCATAACGCTTTTTGGAAAAGTAATTTTTTTTTGCAATAATATAAATACTAGGAATTTCAGTGTGATAAAACATTAAAAACCATGAAGAAGCCACTTACAGCTTCATACTGGTCTGGGATTTGTTTTCATCCTAATACACTCAGCCATGAATGCATACAGTATCTAGTCATAATGTGCTTTTCAGCACTGAATAGGTAATCTATTGCTAACATTTCATAATTTTGCTAAAAGAAAATTTTAATATGCTGGTGTCTTCAGTTTGTCTTGTCCAGAACAGCATCTTAATTGCCAACCATGACCATATCCTTGCTATTGGGGATTGTACTACATGCGGTTATAAAGAGGTTATTCACTTGCTGGAAACAGTTTAACAAAAACTAAGGATGTAATGGGATAGACCATAATATATGTACTGCTTGAACAAGTACTGCAGTTTAGGTAGCTTTCTGTATTCTACAATAGGAAGGTTCTGTATGTGAGTTTGGCACTCTGCTAATGCTTACAGATGTTTCTGCAGCTGTTAGGACTCTGATGTGTATTGTAGGGAAGCATGTAGAGCATTTAGCTTTCTGTATCTGTTCTAACAAACACTTCATAAAACTTGGATACTTACTCTGTTTAAGACTCTTGATTCGTTCCTGGAATAATACAAACATTTAGAAATTTTTCATTTTGGACATCTGGCCCCTAAAAATTAGGAAGTTGGCTTTGATTGATTATGATATTAAGGAGGAAATATATAATCATATTTAATTTTGTAAAAAAAAAAAATGTTGTTTCATGAAGGTTTTTCATCTGGATTGGATAAAATTGGAATCGAAGCAAAATTACAAGGTAAGCAGCTTATTAGCTCTCTCAGTAACATGTTATGTTCTAGGCCAGGTTCTTCCACGTTATGTCATTTCTTCAGTAGATCCAGTCAGAGAACAAATATACTTAAATAATGTAACAGTACAACATGTTAAATTATTAACACTTCAGAATATGGTCATTATGTTTTGATTGGTAGAAAAGTACCTCATCTTCCTATGTATGTTCTCAGAAATAAGACTGTGTTGAGCTCTCTAATTTTGATTACTTGTCATTCATTCTAATTTTCCTTTAACTTATATTTCTTATTTGCTTTTATTATTTTCTGCATATATACTTTCAAAAAACCCTTTTAACAAATTCTCTTCCCCTATTCCAGAATCTGTAGCTTCTTCCTGCTTACCTGAAATATGCTGTAATAATTTTTATAGTTACTTCTGTTTTCATACATTGCATATGCAAAGTGAAATAATTCTGGTTGCTCTTAGAATTATCACTTTGAATGGTTTCACAACTTATTTTTAAATTTTGAATGCTGTGTTAACGTTCCCTTAATTTTGAAAGAGAGAAAAGCAAACAAAACACTTTGATCAGCCTCATGCCAATGTCCAATACAAGCAAATAAACAGATTTAGTGAAGTAAATACAAATTCACCTGATACAGTATAATTTCTTTTTTTCACGAAGGATTCTTAAACACCTGTGGATATTTGAAATTTCAACTACATAAGTGTTCAAACTTTAGGGGAAGTCATCTGTGTAAATACCATAAATTCTCAGGCTTCTCATTAGGTATTAAAAATGTTAGCCTGTGTGTCATGTATCCAGTCTCTTTTACTTTGCTACATTTGCAGTGTTAATGTCAAATATCTTTGAGCGAGTTTTCCTCAGGCAAAAATTTGTCACTGTCTTGAGAAAGAATTTTATTTGAATTCAGTGGAATTACTTCGAATATGTCCATTGTAATTGGATGGTGTTGTTCTTGGCTTGTACATAGGTAAGTTTTTTCAGTATGTGCTAAAAATATGTATATTTTCAAATTGTGGACAGAACTGTGTTTGAAGAACTTGAATGATTTATCATCTTTCGATTTGATCAGGATGGATGAAGAAAACAATTTCAAGCCAACAGGTAATGCTTATCTAAAAAACATTAAATTTCAAGAGTGATGTTGAGATAACGAACTACAAAAGTTTACAGCTATTCCTGAGAACTATTAATATGAGTTCACAAATGTAATAGAGAGTAGAATCTGAAAAATTCTGTGCCTAGAATTATGTGATTTGCTTCTCCAACAAGTCATGGAAGTTCATTCTCTTAAGCCCTGAACAGATCTTCTCTTTTGATGTTGCTGAAAATTTTGTTGTAGATAGGAGAAAACTATAGAATGTTATCCCTGGATAATAGGATATAATGAAGTGCAATGAAGGAGAGGTTTTCTCAATACCAGTTCTACTCTACAGTCCTCCTGTAGGGCTGGTTGGCTTCTCAGCGACTGGAGTTCACAGGCTGAATTATTGGCATGAATTTCATCTTCATTGGAGAAGACTAAATGGTGCATGTTTTTCTGACTCTCTGTGACAGGGTCATTAATATCCATCAGACAGCATATTAAGACAGCAGTGTTAAATGTCATAGAGCTTTCTAATAAGAAAATTAATTCACATTTTTGACTTAAAAATGCATATAGACTGAAAAAAATACTTGGCCTATATATTTTTGAAAGCATGTTCTTCTTTTACAGAGACTGGAAGATTAATGGCATGGTATTATATTGCATTTGATACAGTAAAGCAGTTTTTCAGAATTAAGGGAACCGAAACTTTAAAGGAATTGGTAATTTTCCATCTTAATGAAAATGTACAGATGTTCAGTTGATTTTAAACAGAATAAAAAAATAAGATTCAGATTTTTTTTGTCTGCTGAAGAGTTTAGGCTTTGTTAACACAATATGTAACATATTAGAGAATACATGTGGAGCATTTTTGAGTCTTTTTAGTTGACAGATCTTTTAACTTCCACTTCTTTCTCCCATCTCTATCCTTTCTTAGGAAGATCTGAAATGGCCAAAGCAGTTCTGCTTATGTAAAAAATACAGTTAGTTAGTTCAATTAGCTGTATTTTATTGCAAATCTTAGCTGCATTAAGAGCAGCTTTTATTGTTAATGAAATGTTATTGTCTTTCTGTTTTAAGTCATTTTCCGCTGTCTGTTAGCAAGTTATTGCAACAATTAAGTTACAAAATATATTTTGTTTTCAGGCAGTTCTTGCGGTAGAACAGATTGGTCATGAATAAATGGAATGCCTGCTCCCTTACAGCTCTTTTTGTTACTAAGGGATGAAAAAAATAAAGTGAAATAAATAAGAAAAAGCAAAAACTATTTATATTTACCTTGCATGTCATAAACCTTAGCAATAATGTGTTTGGTTTTGGATAAGCTCAAGTGGAATATTCATCTGAAAACTGCAAGAAAAATTCCCTTCTGTCACAGAATAATCTTTATAGAAAAAAAAATAAGAAATAACTTTTGACTGTTACAGGTTACAATGGTCTCCAACTGCTCAGAATTTCTAGATGTCAAATTAAGAACAAATGAGAAGAAAATACTGAATGCTTTGAATAAAGACAAGGATAAAGTCACTATCAGGTATTAAAAAAATTATATACGTTGAAAAAGGGAAGTGTGCTTTTAGCAACAAAAGCTATGAGTAGCGAACAGTAAGTGTATTTTCATGTGTAGGTTTCCAATGGAGGGGAGGATTAAAACAAGAGAAATGAAAGTGAACTGGTAAGTTTTACATTATATGATTACTTTTTAATGAAAAAAATTTCTTTTATGTCTGTTGAAATTCATGCTACAGTGTGTCACTTCAGAATGAATCAGAGCTTGTATTTTACTGTTCTGAATTTTCTTGTTTTTCAAGTAGAAACTTCTGTGTTGTTATATGTAGCTTAGAGTAGAGCTTATGTACCAAGACATAAATATTTCTTTTCCAGTCTTATTCAGGCTCACCTAGGATGCATTCCTGTTCAGGACTTTACTTTGACACAAGATACTGGCAAAATATTTAGAAATGGTGTAAGAGTTACTAGATGTACGGTAAAAGTTAATCTTTTTCTATAAATATGATAACTAAAAATATGTATGTATTGATTAATACAAGTAAGTTTTATTTTTACAGGGTTATCTGACTTTCTGGCATCAAGTAAAGACAACTTTTCTGCTTTATTAAACTCTTTGATATTAGCTAAATGTTTCAGGTGCAAACTTTGGGAAAATTCACTTCACGTGTCTAAACAATTGGAAAAAATTGGTATGTACCTGTCAGAAATAGTATAAGCTGTAGAGTGAAACAGACTTAAAACTAATAATTTCTGTAGTGACTGTTTACATATTTAAATGTCTCCCCATTACCCATTTGTCTACAGGTAAGTACCAAAGTTATTACAAGTATGTTGTTGTCTTCTTGGATAAAGTAGTCCATTTATTGGTATCATTCATGCTTTCAGATGGTTATTTTTTAATGTTCTTCTCTGTATTTAGAACATATTCCACATTTGTATAATTGCATACCTCTCAGTAGGTTGTAAGTTTTTTTGTAAAAAGCTGTCTGTGTATGTCCTGCTACTCATATGCACGAAAGCCATTTAATTGGCATCTTTTACCTAAAACTATTTCAGTCCCTGTAGTAGGCTGTAGTTCTAGCTGAGGAAATGCCTTTTCATATGTAGAGCATTGACTAAATCTCACTAAAAGTTTAAAAGAATGCAGAATCATGAAGAGGAATAAGGTTGCATGTAGAATTCTCTGCCAGTCCTCTTATCATGCAACATAAATGAGAAAATATTTTGCTAACCTTGCAACAATTCCTAGAAGATTATCATAAATATTTTTCCTGCAGTTGTTTTTATTATTAGTTTGCTTAAATGCATTTGAGATTCTTTCACTTTAACATAAATCTTGAGCAAGCATATTATTTCTGCTTTGTTTTTACTTAATATCATACAGTTAAAATAATTTGAGATTAGTAATTGTCATTTAACAACATAAAACTTTAAAAATTTTTCACAGGTGTGTCATTGTCAAATGCTATGGTAAATGCTGGGCTGACATCATTTAAAAAAATAGAAGACACAAATGCAAGGGAACTTGAACTGGTAACTTATTATTTTGTATGCAGATAAACATTAAGAAAATAATATATATCTACTGTATGAGTGCCAGCAAAATTGAGTGTTCAAAATGATTTCTTTGTTTATGCAAGTGAATTAAGAAATTGGAGTTACTGTTCTGTTTTATTTTTCTTGAAAATGCGTGTGATGTTTCAGTTTAGGAATTTAATATGGCTGACTTCATAGATTCTGCTAGTTTTGGAAAGTAGCTGCTTAAATACATAGAATTTCATTATTAACGTGATTTGAAACAAAAGGCAACATGCATTCTCCTCTTAGTAATGTTTGTAAATATATAATTCCTTCTGTGTTTTTTTTTACTGTTACTCTTAATTTATGATAATAATGAAAATACTGATTTTTCGTTATTGATAGTTTCAGTTAAAGGCAGTCATAGAATAAAATGTTACTTGAATCATCTTTAAAATACTCCTAATTTTAGGCAAGTTAGACTTTACACTAGAATAGTTCTTATGCTCTTGACTGCTTTTCCTGTGTTCTGGAATTCTAAATGAAATTGATCTTATTCAGGTTTTTCAGTTATGTTTTTATTTGATTGATTTTTTCTTTTCTACTCTTTTTTCAAGTTTTCCTTTCATTTCTGTTTTGTTTTCACTAAAGATAGGGTGTCAACTCATAAAACCTGCCTAGTTCTTCAATGTCATAAGCCAGTTCATTGGCTGTTACTGAACAGAAGAGAGAGCACTGTGTTGTAATTTTCTTTTCTTTTGGCTGTGTCACTATTCTGGGAATCCCTGACTGTAGAGAACTAGGAGTGATAAGAGCTTTCGTTTGTAGCATAATTACTCTGGTGACTGTGACCTTGCATTTACTTTTGTGCCAGCATCGTTGATCAGTTGAATGTATCAGAAATGAAACTAAATTTTTGCAGATTTTAAACAGACATCCTCCTTTTGGAAACCAGATTAAAGAATCTGTTTTGCACCTTCCAAAATATGAGCTTAACATTGAACAGGTATGGCTTTTCTGATATTTTATTGCTTTTTGCTGATATTAATAAATGAAAGTGCAGATATTACTGTTAGGAAATCTGAAGCCCTCACTGATAGAACACTGCACAATATTATGACCTCCTTTCACTTCAGCAGGTGTAATAGTGTATTTAAACTCTTAAACACCGAAGGACAGATTTTGAATAAACATTCCCTATAGTATATTAACTTTGCTCCTTCTCCCCTCTGCTGTTAATAGCATTTTGTATTAGAGTTGCAAACCAATATATTCACTTTCTAGCTTTATACTTAAATATTTTAAATATAATGTAATTATTTAAATACTTTTTAGAAACACCCCACCTGAGAGACAGAAAAACGACTGTATAATAGAACTTACTGAACAAGTGTTAGCTAATGTAAATTTTCTGTCACACTTAGCATTATATATAAAGAGTAAGTGGTTACATTAACCTAGCTGCTACTATTTCAGTGGTAGGGTGTAGTCTGATGCTCTAATTCTGTGTTCTCTGAGGTTCTGATAAGCAGGTTCTGTCTTTGTCCCTGATTTTGTCGAATAGCCACTTTGCCTCAGTTTTCTGAAATGAAAAATGTATAACATTCTGTGAAGCCAGTACAAATGAAGATACCTTTGAGGTATAAAACTGTATACTTGTATGAAATGCTGTTTTTGTAAAAAGTTCTAGTTTTTCATTTGACTTAATAGCTGATTAGTGTCTCTAAATTTATTCACAAAAGAAAGATTCAGCAATGATAAACATAGAGGGATGTTGGAATGTCAAACGTTTGAATCTGAAAACTTTATCAAAATACTCTTAGTTCTGTTCTTTCACTTTGCACTGAACACAGAAGGGTTTTTTTAGGGGGACATGAACTGTTTTGTTTTCTCAATACTTAATCAAATATAGAGTATTCAGCTATGGCCAAGACAGTACTATATTATCGAATGGCTTGAGTTGGAAGGGACCTTGTAGTTCATCTAGTTCCACGCTCCCTGACATGGACAAGGTTGCCACTCACTAGATCAGGCTGCCCAGGGCCCCATCCAACCTGACCTTGAGCAACTCCAGGGATTATCCATGACTTCTCTGGACAACTTGTTCCCATGCTTTAACACCCTCTGAACAAAAAATTTCTTCTGACATCTAACCTAAATCTCCCCTCTTTTAGTTTAAAGTCATTCCACCTGTGCCCTGTTGTTATCAGACCATGTTAGAAGTCACTCCCCTTTCTGCTTATAAGCTCCTTTCAGGTATTAGAAGACCACAGTGATATCTCCCCAGCGCCTCTCTTCTTGAAGCTAAACAATCTCAGCTCCCTCAGCCTTTCTTCATAAGAAAGGTACTCCAGCCCTTTGATCATCTTTATGGCCTCCCTCTCAACCAGCACCAGCAGCTCCACATCTTTCTTATACCTGTGGAGGCCCCCGGCCTGGACCCAGTACTGCAGTTAGCACTTCATAAGTGCAGAGCAGAGGGAAGCAGTCGCCTCCTTTACCCTGCTGAACACTCCCCTTTTGATGCAGCTCAGGGTGCAGTTAAACTTCTGGGCTGCAGGTGTGCACTACCGTCCACCTTTTCATTCACCAGGACTCAACTCCTTCTCTGGATGGCTGCTTTCAATGAATTCTTCTCCCAGTCTGAGCACATTTCTGGGATTACCCCAACCCAAGTGTTAACACCTTGCACTTGACCTTGCTGAGTTTCATTAGGTTCATGTGATCCCACTTTTCAAGCCTGTCCAGGTCCCTCTAGATGGCATTCTTCCTTCTGTTGTGTCATCTGCACCACTCAGCTTGGTGTCATCATTGAACTTGCTGAGGGTACACTCAATTCCACTGTCTATGTTATTGATAAAGATGCTGAAGAGTGCTGGTTCCAAGGTAGATTCCTGGGTGACACCACTTGAGACACAGCTTCCACCTGGGCATATAAGAGTGTCAAAGCACAGCACATAGAAACTGTACTGCGAATTGCTCAAATTGACCTTTTGTGGTTGTATCAACATTAAAAATTTATGGAAGGATATATGTTTTACTTTGCATATTTTAGTTCCTGTGTCATCTTCTATATAATTTCTTCCTAGCTTCCAAAATACAGTGATACATTTGCTGAAATTTTAGTAACCACCAGATTAACAAACTTTGAGCAGCTACAGACAAGGAGAACAGCATCAGATTTTCACTATGTTACGCTGATTGTAGGAGATGCTGACAATCAAGTAATTTTTATTCAGAAAATAATGTATGTATAATCAACTTTTTTTTCCTCGTGTCTTTCAAGTTTGTTGCTGTTTAATCCTTTATTGCCTTGCAGTTTTTGTAATACTTCTAGTTATACCAAATGTTACAAAATTAGTCTTTATCATGTAGTTACTCAGTTGTCTCCTGAAATGTTCCACGACCCAATACAAAAACAAACAAACAAAAAAACATGCTTGTGTGCATGTCAGCACAGAGGGTATGTGCAAGTGTCTGGACAACAGTAATGCCATGTTGTAGAACTCTTCATAAGACAAAAGATGTAAAGTATCTTAAAAATATTTTTAAGTTCTCAACTTGTTACATAGCAGTATTATCAATATTTCTTTAATAATAGCATTGTCAAAACTGTCCCTGTGTCAGAGATGAAATTAAATTCTCCAGTTAGATAACTTAACTTTGGAGAAAATGGAAAAAGAGACAAGTCTTTTTTAACTGCATGATCAATGCAGGAGTGCTGGCCAAGGTCTGACACTTCTGGCAGAGCTGAAACTAATATATGCAGGATCCTGGCTTAAGACCACAGATGATATATATTTGAAATGCTGTTCTTAGGCCCCTTATCAAAAGAAGTCCAAGAGCCAAAGCCAAAGAAAGATTCCTTTACTTAATTACTGATACAGTCTTGTATAGATTCTTGTTTTCATTGACCGTACCTCCTGAAGCTTTACTGATGCCTTACAGGGATTCCATGCTGCTGAAAACTGGAAATTGGATGAAGAAAATTGAAGTGAAAAGAGCTCTTAAATCAGATGACATTAGTATAAATTTAATTAGTTCTGATTATGGTAAGTTAATTGGTATACTTGTAATATAAAAATAACTGCATAAGAATATAAAATAAGTTATTAAAACCCTTTATATCAGACCAAAGTATAATAAACTCAACTGATAAACAAATTCTATTTTTTTATAGTGTTGAATATTACCAATCTATCCTAATTACAAATCCATTTATTTAGTAGGATATTAGCATTCTCAAAAAAATTTTTTCTTAAGAAATAGTTTTGCTCAGTTAATACAAATTAAGATTTTCTTTTTCGTGTTACCTTTAAATTCAGTTAACTTTCTTGGTTATTTGCATGGTGAAGAACTCTATTTGCAAATGGTGAGATCTTATGTTCTTTGAATTTTGCCTATAAATGTACTAGACACAGATCCATCTCCACTTCAGTAGCAAGAAATTTCTACAGTGAAAGATTTTGTTTCTTAAGGTGTGAAGATTTTAACATTAGCTCCTTCAGTGCCAGTTTCCATGAAACTGAAGCTATAGGAGTAGGTGGAGAAGGACAGTAGCGACCTGTCAAACTGGCTGTCATCAATTCTTCATCCTGCTTCAGTTGTAAAGAAGATTTCTGTGTGCCAGATTAACTAAAATATATATATATATATTTTTTTTTAGGAAACCATTGCATTTTAAGACTATTACAATAATTCTAGAATGATCCTGTGTTTAAACCTCTGGATCAGGCAGGAAGGAGTGTTTTCTAATCAAATGAGATAAAGAAATGTTGTAATTTTATTAATACTAGAGTAAATACTAGAGTATTTACAAGTTGTACTGAGTACAGTAAAACTGCA
>VXAB01011891.1:575421-609650 GCA_013399175.1 Odontophorus gujanensis
AAAAATATATATATATATATATATTTTAGGAAACCATTGCATTTTAAGACTATTACAATAATTCTAGAATGATCCTGTGTTTAAACCTCTGGATCAGGCAGGAAGGAGTGTTTTCTAATCAAATGAGATAAAGAAATGTTGTAATTTTATTAATACTTCAGTATTTACAAGTTGTACTGAGTACAGTAAAACTGCAGTGAAAAAAAGTTGATTTCTGTGAAACTGTCCCATTGGTAGCAGTGAAGTTACACTACAAGCATGTCTTAGTGCCTTCTTACTTTAGTCTGCATCTGTTTCAGACGTTAAAGAAATCTTGCATTTTTGAAAAGCCTGTCTTGTTTTTAGCAATATTTGCCTAATTGAAGTCCAGAATACTCTTTTTTTATAACTGATATCTCTCATAGTCTGTTGCCAAGCGTGGTTTAGTTAAAACTGGAAACATTAGCATTCAAATTCAGGAGTGCTATTAACATTCTCATTTTACTTCTTTGTCGGTACAAAGCTGCTGTCCCATAAATTAGACTGCAGTACAGTTTTAGAGTGAAAATTATATCAGCAGTGAAAAATGAGAGATAAGCCTATTTCTACAACAGTACAGAATTTTTTTTATTAATGGAAATAATGCTCTGTATAGTACAGCTGTATTACTTATATAGTAGGGATAGCATTAATTTCTGAAAATATAGAAATGATCAGTAGTTCAAGAAGTAGTTCATAGCAATTTGAAATACTTTTTTTTTTCCCAAAGTTGGCCTTGATATACAGCAAACATATACAGCCTTTTACTTAACACCAAGAACAGTGGGAAGTAAAATAGTTACAAATAAAAAACTGAATGCTGAGTCTTCTCTTGATGCATCTTGTGGCTCAGCACGAAGTCTGCCAGCAGCAAAAGTGGATACAGGTAATCAGTGAGATCACAGCACCTGGCTAATTCCAAAGTCGACAGACGATTGAATTTTCAGTTCAGTAGAGAGTCTGATGTTTGTTTATCCATATTGTTTCTTTCTCAACTATAACAAAGATGTAATATTACTGTTTCTGCTTGTTGAGTGCTAATGTGCAATTCTTTGAATTTGAAAGTTACAAAAATGTTGTGAGCTTGCTATCTAATACTGCTGTTTGATTTTGGGAATAGTGGTAGTCTCTGTTTTATCATGGTGTTTGTTAGTTTATTTCCAGTTATAGTGTTAGAGCAGCTCAGTGTTTTGTTGGAGGCAACAAAATTCTAGTGATCCAGATTATATTTAGCCTATCCTGTGCTGCATGACAAACTCAACAATGCGTACAAAGTAAAAAGTGAGCACTTCTGTATCCTATTCCTACAGGAAGCAGGTCTAAAGAAGAAAATACCTACAAGAAATACAGTAACAGAGAGTGTAACCATCGCTGTAAAAATAAAGATGTATGTGGCCATGACTGCTGTGAGTTTCATTAAATATGTTATTTCTGTTTAGATTCACTTAGTTCTGTTAATACCAGTGTCTACATTAACAGAAGTGATACAAGCAAGAGTCAGGCATTCATTCTTGCTAAAAGCAAACAAACAAGCCACATTTTGTTAATACTGAGATTATGATGGCTGTTAATATTTTTCAGATCATCTGGTATATGATTTAAGAGGAGCGTCAAGCTTGACCCCTTATGTAAATATTAGTGTGTTAGATCTTTTGCTGTCTTCTATTAAGAGATACTAAACTTACGGGCAAAGTTTCCATTGGTTTGGAAAGAACTATGATTTATCCATTGTAAACTAATTGAAGGTTCTTTTAATACCCTTTCTCAGGTAAAACTGGAGTACATCCAAAGTCTGAGATGAGTGGAGATTCAAAGTTTAGTTTGTACCTGGCTGATTTAAGGAGCAGGAACTCTACTTCATCTGTACCCCCAGTAAAACGGTTAAAGGTTAATTTGTATACAGTCAACATTTGAATATATATTTTTTTACTCTGTTTTGTATTTGTATATATTTCTTAAGTAAATACAAACTTGCAAGATTGTCTGTGTGGAATGCAAAAAGCAAAGAAGTAGAAAGGTTCTAAAGTTCTGGGAGTCTTTGACAGGTTCCTCTGGTGTTTGGAATACTTCCCGTGATGCAATTCTCTGCATGTACTCTGTTTTTATTTTCATACCATTTGATAGATTGTGGTGGGGAAAGTACAGAGGCATTGTTGGATGGTGTATTATAACTTAGTTCTGGCAGATACAATATGAACAAAAACAAATACTGGTATCTATCAAAGTAAGGAGATATGCTGAGAATTTGCTCTATCAGGTACTATTACTGTGTTCTTCATATCTGTTGTCATTCCTGTCAAAATAAATAGGAGGCATTACTTTTGGCATGACCTACGTAGCTTTGAACATGATGCTGAACTAATCTTCTGTGCATTTGAGATATTGTAGTGTTATATTTCCTCCTCACAGTTTTGTTTTATTTGTTCATAATAGAGAAGAATTATTTGGCCTGCAGCTAATATAGATGGAGTTAGTGATACTCAGTCTGACTTTGCCAGGCTATTTGGATAACTATAATAGAAGCATGTAGTTCAAACTTTTTTAAGAGAACCCAAGAGATAACTAATGTCAGAAAGATATAATGTGTGATCTTTAAAAATATGTTAGCTTGGTAGGATATTAATAATATAATTCAGATTGTTAAAAAAAAAAAAAAAACTTTTCAGTCTTTGTCTTACTGATTACAATAACCTGCTTTCTTTAGATGCAGATGTTAAATGAGGCTCAAAGTGTGGATCTCAAACAATTTGTTTTTGCACCCAAATCTTTGATACCAGCATCATCAAGGTACTAATGAATATAAATAACAAAAATTAGATGTCTTTAGGTAGTATGTTTAATTTTAACTAGTGCCTGCTTTCTGAATATAATTATTCTGTACTGCAGCTTTCTTTAACTGTTCTACTGACATGTCAGTGTTGTTTTTTTAATAGATCTGGAAATAAAGGGTCATTTTCATCACCTTCAATGGACCAAGTGGATAATTTTAACAATTTAGGAAGATCGCAGAAACAGTTCCAGTCCTCGGATTATGGAAAGAGTAGTAAGTTTAGGACTAATGTTTGAAATTATAACATTTGTTGTTTAGTGTTGAACATACCTTGTGTGTAAACTGAAACTTGGTGAAGTCGTAACAGCAACCAGTACAGGGAAATAATGTGGCCTGAATTGGCTTTCTTTCCAGTATCAGTAAGAAATGCAGATGCAGATCTAAGGCTGTACATGTACCTCTAAATAAAACAATGATGATTAAATTCAAATATATGAGGGTACAAATCTAAATACTTCTTGCAAGGTATTTCTGCTGAAGACACTTGCAATTTGAAAGTTATTTTTCCTGTGTATCTATACCTTGTCTTCTTTTCCTTTTTTACTGGAAGAAGCTAATAAACGGAAGCTTTTGTTTGGTCATTAACAAAATCTCACTATTCAATATCTGAGTCCATAACTAGTAAAGCATCACTATCTAGAAAGAAAATATATTTCTACTTTTCTTTCACTGGAAAGGACATTGATGTTTTTATATTTGAGGTTACATGGTCAGTCATTATTATCAGCATATAACCACGATGTGCTCTTCAGTGTATGCCCTTTGCTGTTCTATTTGGTGATTGCAGATTGGCATGCATCAGGTTTTGCCTTAAGTGGATGGAATATTCCTTTACATTAATACTTCAGATTTTCCTGTATACTCAGCCACTTATTATATTTTTTACCTTAGTCTTAAGATGGAAGACTGTTGCATAGCCATATCATCAGTAGCTCTGTGTGAGCCAGTCAGTATGTTATACGGATGCATTATAAGAATAAATTAACAGAAAGACAGATGAATATTCTGGTTTTACTATAGTTGAGTAAATATCTTGAGGCAAATCATGCAGCACCAAGGGAACATATTGCAGATTAAAAATTGCTGTTGAATACTACCAGAAAATGTAGCATTAACCATATAAGCTGTGCCATCTACGCTTTAAAAAATACACCAGAATTAGCTGCAGTGAGATAAGGCACCAAATTCTATGATTTATGTATGATTAACTACATCTCTAGTATGGTGTCATTCCATTCCATATAAATAAATGTAGGAGATAGAGAATAAACTGTGAAATTGTAGTAACCTATTGTTAAGTATTTTAAACTGTGTATGTGTCTACAGTAGTGCACCGTGCTGACTGTGCATGCCCAAAATTAAAATAGAAGTGCCTTCCAGGTGCTTTATGGTGTCTCTTGAGCCATATGTTTTATTTCAGCCTGGCCTGCTTCCTTTGTGTTGGAAGGGAAATCTAGGTTGGGGTTCTTTGACTGTTAGGGCCGAGGCAACAAAGCAAAACACTTTCTGGTGCTAGAATTGGATTGGTGATGAGGAAAGAGAACAAAACAAATTAAAGTGACAGAAAGCACCAGAAAACAAAGTATTTTCAAATATTAAGTATCTTACTTTCATTAAAAAATCTTAACAATAAAGCTGGGAAATGCTTGAGAACTTATCTCAAAACAATGCTGATGGAAAAGCACCTATGTGACAGTCCTCCCTTCAATAGATTGAACAACTGGTCTTAGAACAGAGCAGTTTCTAATGTGCTTGTCTATGGATTACAGCTTTCTCTTTAAATCATTCAGTGTGTGTGTAAGAAAAGCTGAGAGACAATGGCATAAACAAAATCTTAAAGAGTCTTTCATGCATAACTTGACTGATACAGGTAAAAGCTGATCTTGTTTTTCAGATCCTTTGGATATGAATGCTGAACTGAGAGATGACATTTGGGATGATCTTGATGATGAAGTATTAGTAGTTGCTAGCAACCTTTCCAGTAGAGAATTAGGTAAAATTATTTTGACAAATTCTATATACAAATTATTTTACAGGATTATGGTGAATAAATATGTCAGGTAGCTCAGCTCCTCCATACTTTCACTTCCCATCCTGAGCAGAAAGGGGGGAGAAAATATTACAAAAAAAAGCTCACGGGCTGGGATAAGGACAAGGGAGATCACTCACCAACTCTGTCATGGGCAAAATAGATTCAGCACAAGATTTATTAAATACATATATTTTTATTTTATTTTCTATATAAATATATATATATATTTACCTATTGGTATAAATCTAGAGCTGTGAGAAGTAAAAGCAAACTAAACACCTTTCCTTCATCCACCTTCTGCTTCTCTCAGGAATGGGAACTGCAGTCAATCCATAGTGCTTCATCTCTGCAGCTTCAGTGATCACTCTTTGCTTCTCATCCATGTGGGATCTCTCCCACAGGAGTCCTTCCCTTCCCAAATCGATCTTGCATGGGCTTCCCATAGGCTGCAGCTCTCCAAGCACTGCTCCAACATGGCTCCATACCACAGGGCCCATCCTTCAGGAACACGCTGCTCTGGCATGGGTCCCCATGGGTGGCAGCTCCCCCAGGCCTCCTGCTCCTCCACTACAAGCTCCTCTCCACAGGCTGCAGCTCTGGCCTGGGGCCTATTCTTGCTGGGACATGTGGATATTTTTTATTTATGATAAGTAAAACATTTCCAATGTTTTTTGGTTATTTGCTGGCTGGTTTAAAACTTTGATTCTTAGATGGAATGTGAAAATACCTGCTTTCACATTCCAGATGAGCATGAAACCCTTCACAAGTATTCAACAAGTGAAGCCACGAGCGACGTTTCAGAAGCGTAAGCATTTATTGCCATTTTATTCATTTTTAAAATTGTCTATATTTTACTTGTATTTATGTTCACATTTCGGTGTTCACATGCGTAATTAAATATATTAAAGATTGTTTACTGAGAACATTTAGTAAAATTTCAACTTTAAAAGGATGGGAATTGTTGACTAATTGGAAATGACTTTTTATTTAAGTGTGGAGGGAAAAACCTGAACTGAAAAGTAAACCATTTTGCACTTCTGTAAAAATAACTTAATTTTCTCAACTGGACATTTTCAGTTCTTGCCTATTACAAGGTGATACCAGTATTCAGAACCCAGTTCTCTCTGTGTTTAATAGCTCATCAAAAGTGGAATTATCCGCACAGAGTGAACACATAAATACGGTGAGTAAAAATATTTATATAACAGGATTTCCTGTAATTAATTTAGTCTTTCATATGTGAATTATTGTATCTGACATGTGAATCGGTTTGAACGTACTGAGTTTCTGAACCTGAGTTGTCCAAACCCTGAATGAGCACGCGTTCTGTGTTCAGAGTGATGTTGATGTCACAAGGAACTAGGACTATAAGAATCTATCCAGCAGTTTTTTTAACATTTTAACATTTGCCTTTCAGTTCACTTCTCAAGAAAACAAGCATTCAAATCTTTCACAAGAGCTGGAAAAAATACAATGTTCTTCAATTTCAAGAATACTCCCAGACTCTTCTAAGCTCACTAGAAAAGAGAACTTTTTTATTTTCACAAAGGAGCAGGAAGAATTGGAACCTAGGTAATAAGAAGTTGCTTGTATTCCTCTGTTGTCTAAGTG
Source organism: Odontophorus gujanensis (assembly GCA_013399175.1). Taxonomy (NCBI): domain Eukaryota; kingdom Metazoa; phylum Chordata; class Aves; order Galliformes; family Odontophoridae; genus Odontophorus; species Odontophorus gujanensis. The sequence continues at coordinate 581,913 of VXAB01011891.1, forward strand.
TTAAGTGCTTAGTTCTTCATGGCAATTTATTGATTTACTACAAATTCATTTTCAAAAGATGAATTTGCATGGTAGTGCTATCAGTTAACTATTCTTAGGAAGAAAATATTTTGTGTAGTGTTCCTGATTTTATAGGTCTCTCTGCACTGTACCTAATTTTGTCTTATTTTGCTTATTATTCCTTAGATATCTTCCTGATGATGAAACCAGTGATGTCAAGCCTTTACTTGGACTATTTGATGACATATTTTAAAACATAAAATACATTGTAAGTGCTGGGGAAAAAAAAAACAAAAAAAAACACCACCTTATTTTTCCAGAAAAAAAACTTCAGATACTGTTAAGAGAAGTTTTTCTGTTTTGCAACTATTTACTATTAGTAGGATTACTGCCATACAGTACCTCATTGTGTTTAAAAAACAAACAAACAAAAAAAAAACTAACGTTGATGTCTATACCCAGAATTCCATTAAATATTATCATATTTTGAAAATTACTTACATTTTCATTTGTTGACCTTGCTGTTTCCAGGATTGAAAAGAAAAATATAGGAATGTGTCAAAGGAGTTCTCGAGATATAAGATACAGTAAGCTATTTCTTACATGTCCTTCTCCTAAGTACTGTTTAAATGAATGAAAAACTCTTTCCTTGGAAATTTCTTAAAGCTTTTTTATTCTGTTTGTCGGGTTTTTAATGCTGAATTTTTCTGATTCTGTTAAACAATTATGTTTAAAATAAAATAAAGAATAATGGAATAGTAAGTTGCTCTAAGCTATACTCCTTTTGATAGTGTTACCCACTTGTTTAAAAAGAAGTGCATCTTCCATCATCTTAGTGTCTTTCCAGGATCTAAACAAAGCAATTGTTTCATGTCTACAAACAGTATTCTGAAGCTGTATTTAGCTGTTCTCTGTGATACTTGAGCTCATAAAACAGACCTGTATGCATCTCAGTACAAACAGGCAACCAAGTACTGGATTTGGCTATCTTCTTACAGCTTTCTTGTTTGAACAAAAGACACTGCAAGTTCAGTGGGTAGAAAAATGACATTCTCTTCATGTGCATTTTAGGCAATATTAAATTTCAGTGTTAGTTACTCAAAATTTGTGAAAGTTCCAGCACATGGAGCCTTAACTCCTTGTTCTTGCAGTGTTGTGCAGTGCAACCAAATACAACCATGTTTCACTGCACTACAGGATTCTATATTTCTTGTCGAGTAATATGTTACTTTACCCCTTATATATATATACATATATATCCTTCTCCATAAGAAAGAATGAATAGCTTCAGCACCCAGCCAATACATGTTTTTGTCTGGGCAATTTCCAGCAGGCCCAATCTTCAACACACTTTGGTACATCTCAGTTATTTCATTGCCTCCAGTAGTCAGCTGTATGTCAGATCTCTCAAGTCCTTCTTTCCTTCAGCCCAGAAGTTGGTTTTATCTAGACTGAATCTGAGAACACTCTGATACCAGACTTAGGTGTGGAAAACACTAGTTTGCCTGCAACTTGGTCTCCACAGAAGGAAACCCATGTGAGTATATCATATGGAAACTGTTACATATCTCAGAGGTGTCCAGATTGGAATTGGAAACCAAGACCTAATGTATCCATGTGTCCTTTTAGTCATATACAGTATCATAAGTTGTAGTGGCACTGAAGATGGCTTGTCATGGTCTTTAGGTAGAATTGAAAAAGTTATTTTAAACTCTGCACATGAACTTGAGTGCTATAATGCTTTGCTTTGAATTCTGCACAAAGTTGAGTTCAGAGCAGTTAGGTGGCCCTCGACAGTCTGATTGCTGGCTCCCAGTATAAATTCTGGGATTTAGTTCCTTTCATGGCTTGAAGAACTGTGTGGCAGTAATAAGATCTTTTCATTTTTGAGCTTTCTCTCTTGTTCCTTGTTTTTTTTTTTGTTTCCTTTCTGCTGACAGAAGACAGCAGACGTAGTGTTCTTATCTCCTTCTAAATCAAGTACCACAAATATTTGTGATGGATCTGGCCTAAAGCCATCAATTACTTAATATTTAGTATTACCTCTGAGTGTCCGTTTATTAAGAATTTGTGGAGGATTGGAAAGAAAGAAATTTATTTTGATTACAAATAATTTATGTAATCTTGGGATGATAACATGTGACTTTCCAAAACCTTATTCATGTAGCAGTTGCTCAGATCTCACTTGCGATCCAAGTATGGTTCTGATGGCACACACTGAACTATTTACTGCTAGTCTTCATGAAACTCCCCCTAAAGGTTCTGAACTATGTGTCACTGACTGTAGTGGAATTTGGTCGTGCTTAGGTCAGAGTGTAGAGTATACAATTAGTACAGAGTGTTTGTATATCTGTACTAAAGAAGTATCTTTTCAGCTTGGAGATGGTCTTTGACTACACTGAGAGTACATTTGTATTATTCTCTGTAATAGCATGGTAATATGTGTAATGTCTAGAAAGTAATTGACTTTTGCCACTTTTGCTTCATTTTTAGCATAATCTAAATGTTAGTTGCTTATTTCTAGCTCAGATGATAGGTTTATGTTCAGATTGTTACTTCAGACAAAGTTATCTTTGTAGGTATTTTATTTTTCCATTAAGGTTTTTCTCAGTGCAGGACTTCAGTAGTTATTTTTTGATTTCTGGGAAGTTCAGACTGATTAATTTTCTGATGCTGTATTCAAGTTTTTTGCTTCTGTTGATTTTAAAGGCTTTAATTTCTAATTTTATCCGTAGTCAGAACACATGATAGTAAATGCATTTCCATACTTCCAAGACTATTTGAGATACTTTGCAGATGGTTTCTACAATCAGTCCCTGATTATTTTTCATAGGAAGCCAGCATCCTATATATCATACTTGGAAAATTGCAAAAATGTGCTATTGTAACTGGCAGCACTTCAGAAGATATAATCAATACTTCAGTGTCTTTACAATAATGTTGAACTCTAATGCAAAAATATTATTTCAAAGATAATTTTTTTATTTGATGTTTTGCTTCATTATTCATATTAGCTCGATGACTTTAAAGTTTAAATCATTTTCAGAAAACCAGTTTGGTAGTACTTAAAGATGTGTAAGTGTTTACTGTCTCAAGGGAAGGAATGATTTTTTTCATGAGGTAACATTTATTTTCTTATTGTTCCATTTTTCAAATCATAACAGTTGGAAGATCAAAACTGATAACCATAGTGTGTCTCCCTGACAGTAATTAGATTCAGATACCCAGTGCTTCATAACTAATATGGGCAAAAAGACCAAAATGACTGCAGAATTAGAAAAGTCTACTCAAGGTTAGATTGTTTATTTGAGCTTTTGTAGTTGTTGTTTTCTTAGGTTTTTTTTGTGTTTTTTTTTTTTATTAAAACTTGGAAGTGCATAGTACTCACAGTTACTGTACTACTGCTATGTTTAGACCAGCAGTCCCAGTTAAGCAAATCTTAGTCATTTGTTATGACATGTAAATTTGCAGAGTTGACCTCTTCCAACCCGTTTCTGATTTCCATAGCAGGAATTCTGGTGTTTCTTCACAGATGGTACATCTGAATAATGAGGGGACCAAAATCCAAGTCATGCCCCAAAAGTAGCATAGACGTTGCTATTAAGAGCTCTCTAATTTTAGTCATTTAACTGAATAATCTAAAGGTGATAAACCTTGTTTGCCTGTACTCCCTAGAAAGAGGCAGTGTCAGAAGATGGTTCAGATCGTAAGTGGGCTGAATTGCTCTCTAGTGGAACTTAGCAAATTATGTTATGAAGAAAGTGACCACAAGCAGTTAGTGTGGAAAAGCTGCTGTGCTGTAAATTCATAGTAAATTAAATGAATAGTTTTGTTCTTGTGTAAATGAGATGCCTGGGTTCTTTTACCCCCATAAGGATCTTGCTTTTCTGTGTTGAGCAGCCTTATTGGCAGAGCTCCGCTAATTCTGCTGCATGCAACTTCCTTTCAGGTGCCACTCTGATGGAAAATATACTAAATAAGTTCAGCATAAGACAATTTCATTCAACTGCTACCCATAGATAAAATACTGACTGAAATAAATATAAATATTGTTGAAATACAAAGGGATCTTGTTAATTTTTAATTCTTCATAGAGTTGTAATATTAAATAAGTGACTTGAGTTTAAATCAGTTGAATTTTATAAGTAATTCTTTCAGAATGTCACCGGATTAGTCTGAGGATGATTCTATAAAACGTATATTATAAAAATAGTGTTTCCCATAATGGACCCATGAAAGAAAATTCAGTGTGACAAGAAGTCGGATTTTACTGTCTTGCTTGTCTGATTCTCTGTAATAAAATACATGCTCATACCTGCTTTTAATTTAACTTCATCTTCCTTATATGCTTCCTTGTCCTATCAGATACATTGGTTTCAAAATATAAAGTAAGGTCAGCTGTGTCTGTGCCTTAAGAAAATGCAATATATACTCAAAATATGATCGAAAATTGCTAGCAGAAAAATATATATAGTGTTTAAGCATGCTGCCAGACACGTTTGTGAATAAGGTATGTTTATAGCATGTGGATTACTATATAGTGACAATTGTATGCAGCTTGTCTCATTCATTTAAATTATGTAGGCTTCCTTCATATGTTTGAGCACTTTAATGAGTTAAAACAGTGCAGTAATTGTTAAAATAATAATGGCAGCTGTGGTGAGTAGGAGTCTGACTTTTTTTTATTTATTTTTACTTACATATAGCTTCACAGAATAGTCAAGTGAGATATAAAAGCTGGTGCTCTTAAGACAATTAACAGTAATAAAGATGGAACAGAAATTGCTGAATTGAACCAATATGCATCTGAAAATAATTGAAGTCATTCATTTTGTAGAGCACAAATGATACCCCTAAGACATTATCATACCAGAATTAGTGGTCTCTCATCTAAATGAAAAGGTATTGTGCTTTACCTCTTGTACCCTTCTGCTTTATATGTAGAAGTAAGAGTAGTAGGTCAGTCATTCTACTGGTGGATTCTTTAAAAGATATCCATGAAATGAGATTTGCAGATGCCCTCCCCCTCCCCCCCCCCTTTTTGTTTTGTTTTGTTTTGTTTGTTTTTTGTTTAACAAGGAAATAAAGAAGTGCTACTCAATAAGAGTGAAATTCACTTTCTGTAGAGCACTAAAATCTCACTGAAGGTTTATGTAAGGATATACTGAGGTACGTACTTTGTGTTGACAGTTTGCAGTGATGAAATTCAGCTTGGGCTAAAAGAATCATTGGCTTTATTGGCCACCACTGCACAGCTGAGAAACAGGTCTCCTTTTTAACCACGTTGCCAATATTTATTCCTCAAACGTCTAATGAGAGAAAATTGTATCCCTCTAAGCCCCCTCCTTTCTGTCAGTGGCAGCTCCTGGTCTCTATATGCTCTTGGCAGGCTCGTTCAGATGAAGTGGGCTTGGCCTGCACCTCATGAGTAATAGGAGGAGGGAGGGACTGTTTGTCTCCTCTGCTCTGTGAGTTCTTTGATGACTGTTCTGCTTTGCTGTAGTTGTGAACTGGCTGGAAGAGCTGTGTTACTATTAACCTGCAGTCCTGCCCTGCATGTCCTGTTCTTAATGTGAAGTCCAGATATAGGTTGTTTGTATCGGTTAGGGAGAGCTGCTTTACAATTCACTCCAGTATGCTAACTGCCACAGTGAAAGCCACTTTCATTTTGGTCCTGTGGGATGTGCTCTGATTGTTACTGGGTCTGTCCTCCTGTAGACTTTAAATTGATTGTTTCCATGTGCCAGCGCTTGCAGGGCATCTGAGCAGTGGTGTGTGATAATGTAGCATATTTTGCAGAAATGCAGTACCTGAGGTGGATGTATTTTATATAAAGTGGGTGTATGTGCTTCCATTTGAACTAGTGCCCAGGTATACTAGCAAGGTGTACATTTGTTGGTTCCGTTGGGATTTTGTTTCCCTATCTTAAACATACAGTATATGAAACTAGCATTTAATGATTGCACAGACTTTCTTTTTGGTTCATGCTGCATAGCAGTTTTTGTATTTTAGATGGCTGAGCATAGGAAAAAATGTAAAATTCTGTTTTGGAGGCTGGGAGGGTATTTTGTTTGTATAAATGTAACAGTGTTTCTTTCATAACTGTGAAACTTCCCATTAAAGGATGCGTATAACTTCCAAAATAAAAAGATGCTTGTAACTGTAAATGGCTATGATATATTTGCTGCTCCCCCCCATTTGGAGGCAAAACCTATTTATGAGGCTTTATTAAGTGCAAATAATTCCCATGGCTTCAGCAGAGAAGAAACAGCTGTAGAATATAGTCTGATTTGCATATAAATGACATGATTTCAGCTCAGAAAAGATATTGAAATATGTATACTTCTACAGTGAAAACCTGATAGTCGCACATATTAAGGTCAGCTTGTGGAACTTTGCTGCATGTTGATATCTGATCACACTTGCAGCTAGACTTAGGCACTATCAGCTGTGTCCACTATGAAATTGTGAATTTCTGCTTTACAGCTAATTAACCCATCAGCTTTAGAATTAGGTTCCCAAATATTTATTTTGGCTGCTTAAGCACTTAGAAATGCTCCGAATGTTTTATCAGTACAAATTCTTCTTCAGTACTGCTGATTGCAATGCAAGGGATATGGTACCGTTTAGCTAAGACAGAAAGAGTCCTGCTGACTTGTCCAGGTCAATTCTATAAATGGTAGGATATATTAAAGACAAAAATGGAGTATTAATTTTACTGTCCCAAATAGTTCCCTCGGGTTGCCTTTTTTACTGAAGAAAAGTCCATGCTTCTGAAATTGCTGTCCAGTGTAGGACACCACTGATCAATTGGAGTGCTCAGCCAGAACATCAAGGGTTTCAAAGCTAAAGCAACATATGCCATCCTATGCGTTATTCCAGCTCACCACACAAATTCTCTAAAATATATTTCTTTCAGTAGAAGTATAGCTTTAGATTATTTTAATAATGAACTACCTTCAACACAGTCATATCTAGTTACTGAACATAAATGTTCAGCTACTGAGCATGGCTTCAGCACCAATACTCACACAAAGCTTAAACAACAAGCAAAGCCAAGTTGTGAAAGTGGACTTCTGCCACTCCCTGTCAAGTCAGCAGTGCTCCTGGAGATCCTCAAGGAATTCCCTTAAGAAGCCAGGTAATAATACAAGAGAAAGCAAATGCAGGGCTGTGCTCATCAACTGGCCCCTCCCATCCTAGAAAGCCTGGGACTATGATATGACTTGGCAATGGACTGCTCATTTATTGGCAGGCTCCTAATGTTTCTCAGATATATCTTAAGATGAAAGAACAATGCAGGGGAGTCAGGCAATAGAGAGTTTGGAAGAGAAGGAAATGTCTCCCAAAGGCTTCCAAACCTTCTTTTTCAAACTGCTCCTTGGCAAAGGCCTCACTGGGTTGAGTGCCATTGCCAGAAGCTGGAGGTTGTCTGCTCAGGCAGACTGACCAGCCACAATGAACTGCCATGTTCTGAACGCCTCTCGATGAGCTTTGATGCAGTTCAGTAAAGAAGTGAAATTAGTGCTGTCTGAAAACTTAGATATTCAGATGAAAACTTCCTTCTTAACAATTTCGTTTGCTTTATAAGTGTTATTAGTTCATCTGAATAGAAATGTGTCTATAGAATTTACTGCTAGGATCTCCAAAGGTATTTGCTGTATTTTAGCTTTTGTAGTCACAATGTGTTACATTACTGTTTGCAGAAACAAAATTATTTCATCCCATGGCACCATTCTTGTGTCTTACAAGTTATGCCTGGAGGAGCTTTTTCTGCCTAGCTGGAAATTTCTACTCCGAGAATACTCACTCAGCAGCTGGATTGTTCATAACATTTTCAGTATCTCCTGAATTTAGGCTCTTGAGATGAGCTGGGTGGTTTCTAAAGTTTGTTCTGATAGGTGTAGAAGAAGCATTTGCCAAAGCAAAGGATGGCAGTAGAACTGATATAGAAAGTGATTAATAGTAGTGGAAAAGGTCTGCTTGACTTGTGATATATCACAGAGATGCATCTCAGAGGCTGGAGGTTTTCTTAAGTGAGGAAAATTACCTGTGATAGGAAGATAAGTACAAGTGTATCTCTCTAGTCCTTGGGTGTGACTGTTCGGGTAGCTGTATCAGCAGAAGCTTAGATGAAGGCTTAGTTTCTGGAGCAGTCACAGAAATGAGAGCGTATACAGCAGATGGTGGTAATAAAACAGACGGTATGTTCTGAAAGAAGGTGAAGTTGGTTGCTTGGAATGGTAGAAAATGGCTTCAGATAAGCATGTGATTTAACAGAAATTAGTCTCTGTCTGTAGAGTTTATAACAACCAATCAGAAATGCTCTTTCAGTTCAAGCAGTTAATAATACCTCTGCACTGCAGCTTAAGGGATACGATTTTCAAAACTACCGTAGTGTGGGACCAATAAATCTCAACACAAATAAGGCAGTATTCTATATAATTTATTTTATGTTCACATCTAGGGTATGTTCTGACACTCCACATGAAAGTCAAATTGTCCATGTAAAATGGTTTTCAGGTGATAAGTTGACCCCTGGGGTTTTAGTAAAATAATAGATTCAGAATTCTGTCTGATACTCCAATCTATAAAAGCTATTTATCTGCTGTTTGAAGGGTTTGATAAGAAGGAACAACAAGAAAAAAAAAAAAAGCTTTTGTACAGTGACATTTTTCTCATTAATGGGGATAGTGTTAGAATCATAAACTCCTTCTGGATTTGGCAGTAAATAGTCTGCTGCCGTGCATTTTGAGAGGCCGTTGTTCTGTGTGAGGAGTGTGTGTGTCTAATGCTCTCTAATACGCATACTGAGCAAGGCATATTTCTAACATGGGCGTACAGCCCTTCAAAAGAAGGGCATTTACTGTGCCACCATCTGGCCATCATTTCTAAATGCATTCTGTTATCACAGCCTGCCTCTGCAGAAGTTTAGCTGGAGAAACACCAGAGTAACAACACAGCCATTTTTTCCTGCTAGCATTCTTCAGTATTTAAACATAAAGCAAAAAGTAAAAAGAAAAAAAGGCAAACAGAAAAGAAAGAAGGCAGTAAGTTCTTTTCTCAACCCTCATATTGGACCTGCTGTAAACTTCGTTACTGTCTCTGGATTTTACTTAAATTCAATTGCATTTTCTTGAGAATACTTACAGGCAGTTCCTAGTGTATTGCGTGGCTGCACTGTTGGTTTAAGTAGGTCTGAAGTGAGTAGAGGCTTGGTTGCATTTGGTTTCTTAGAAGGGTGCATCTGCATGTGCATGCATATGAAGCTGAGCACTACTGAGCAGAAGAGTAAGATGACAGTAAGATGGGACTAGTCACAGTGACAGCAGAAGTAGCCTGCCTAAAAAAGTGTGAAGAGTGTGGTCAGGTTTAGAATGGTTGAGGATGTCCCTTTGGATTTTAAGCAAATAGTATCCCTCCAGCTTAAAATCAGACAGACAGACAAATCCCTATGCTGAAGAAAACTGGAATTTTCTATAGCCTGTGTAAATACAAAGGATTGTTTCAAAGAAAACAAAAAATCCTTCAGTTACTGCTCATGTAAACCACCATCCCGGGTTCTGCCTGCTTGTCATGGGCGTTCAGTGTGTGCTGAGTTTGCTGAGCTCACTGCAGCAGTACTGCTCGTTGTACTCTGTAGCTGGGAGTGCAGTAGGGCACAGCCAGGCAGGCGGCACAGATTGCCTGTTAGCCCCCGAATTACTGCGGGAGAGGCAGATGTCTCCTCCTCTGAGAGGAACTGAGCAATGCTCAGAGGAGGGAACATCTGGCACTCCCAAGTGGAATGAAGAAGGAAAATGCAGTGAGCCGAGATCTTGTAGGCAGTGTTGTGGAAGAGCTGGGACTTTGTTTGCAGGCTAGAGCCGAGCTCTAGAAGTGACAGGAGAGTGGACAGTTCCCTAGAGCAGGCTGAGTAGTGTCTGTGGTGCTCTGTAAATCACTTGGAAATGCTCAGATTGGAAGAAGGAGTGGAAAGATAGATTTGTCCTACAGTGACCTAGTGTGGAGGTTCATTTTGAAGCTTTTTAAATTTAATCTAGGTCTCTAACAGATCAGACTTCTCATGGTTTAAAACAAATAATTCTATCCTGTCATTCTAATCAAATCTACTCTTACATAAATCTGGATTCTGTGGGTATGTTTATCTCAAAGAAAAGCTTCCACCTAAGGACAGTTAATTCCGGGTTATGATTCAACTCAAAAAGAGCTAAGTGTTATTTAACCTTGTCTCTCATGTTGTTTTTCTGTTGGTTTGGTTTGTTTGTTTGTTTGTTTTTCCGTTTAGCTTTACACAGATCACTGGCTGGTGGTCCTGCAAACCTGTGGGAGAGGCCTGGTTGGGGACTTGAGTAACTCATGCTCACTCGGGTAAGCTCTAGAGCAGTGTACTCAAAAGCAAAATGTCTGTCATGTTCTCACTGTGCTTTTCTTCTGGAAGAGCAAACCTAAGGATCAGAAGAGCTTAGGAGATACTCTGACTCCTGCTGTTGACTAAGATTTATTCTGTATTAATGCTTTCCAAAGTAGCTATATATTGTTTTTTTTTTGGTTATTCGTCACTTTTAGGTTGATTTTAAAATGTATCTTCCACTTTCAAGGTTTCAGGTGTTAGCACTGAAACATTTCACTGTGTGTTGAGGTATTGTGGCCCCACCTTAATTGCACGCCACACCTTTTGCTTACTCCAAATCCTGTGAGAAACTGTTTCCTTGTCTGGGCTGGGATGATGGGTACGATCTGTATTCTTCCATATCCTTTATACCTTTTGTGAGTGCTAGGCTGATACAGTGTCAGTATTCGCTTGTGTCTGCAGCCAGAGGTGACACCCTGTTAGGGGCATTCCTCAGTCCCACTATCTGCCTTTTGCCTTTTCTCTCCTATGGATGAACGTTGTGTGGGTGCGGGTAGGAAGGCATGATTTTTATATCCCTTGGCTGTGCTGACTGGGCAGTTGTTTTGGAAGTCAGTATGACTGCAATGTGCTCATGGGGAAGGGGGGACACGACTAGCAATGAAAGTACTCGTTGAGAATATAACTTGTTGTTAAAGCATGCTCTGCTCGTGCCCTGTGCCACACCAGCTGTTCTGCCAGTGCAGCTCTGTGGGGTTGCTCTGTGAAATGAGTTACAGTCTGCGAGTATTCCCCACTCCCTGGGAAGCATCTCCTACCTTTCAGCAGTGCTGTTATTTATGGGATAAATTGCAGGTGTGCAAAAAACAAAGCAGACTGAAAAATTACCTTTCAAGCTTATAATTTGCCCATACTTAAATTGTAAAATAAATAGCCTTTGCTTCATGCATAGGATGTCAAGGACAGGTGAAATACACTAAGAAAATAGAGATCCTAAATCCTAAACTTAAATGGAGCTGCCACCAGCAGCAACTAATGTCTTTTCAAGTGCATATTTTGACTGCATCTTAGCAGTCGTCTGGTAGCCTCCCAGAAGGCTGCAGGTGCCAGGGTTCCATCCAGCTTCACAGCTTTACATGTGGCCTTGAAACTGCTGGGCTCGTGTCTCCAGCAAAGAGCTGAACAAAGAGTAGCATTAAATTTACATTTCCAGTTGCAGTGCGGATGCAAAGGGAAATGAGCCAAGTGGAATCGGTAATATCATTTCAAGCACCGGCTAACAGCTGTAAGCAGCTGTGCCTGCCCACAGACTGCGACGGGAGATTCAGAACACACTCCTTTAAAAAGACCATTGAGGAGTACAACCCCCAGGATGCCCCGCACGCTAAGTGTTTTAATATGGCTCTCGCACAGGCCCCACGTTGGACGTGTCCCTTTCTTAATCACACTAACAATCTCCGGCCTGAAGCACATTGAGGGACGGCCCATCTGCGTCGGAAAAGCTGTGCACGGAAAGCAGGCGGCTTATTTATTTATTTATCTGTTCGTTTTCAAAGCGGCGCCGCGCTCCGTCTGTGCACGGCTGCCAGCAGCCGCCGCCTTCCCGGGGCCGGGCGGCCGTGCCGGGCTGCGAGCGCGGGGACACCGCGCTGCCCGGAGCTCGTGCCCGCCGCAGGCCGCTCGGCCGTGTCTTCGGGCGACCGTCGCCATGGAGACGGGCGGGCGGGCCGCTGCTGCCGCCATCTTCCCCGCGGCGTGGACGGGCGGGTGGCGGGGAGAAGCCCGGCCGTGGGGGATGGCGTGGCTCGGCCACGTTAGTCCGTGAGGGATGCTTGGGAGTGGGCGACTGCCGCTGTGGCTCAGCCAGCTGTCGGTTGTGCAAAAGTGCAGCGTGAAAGCAAAGACCGACTGTGTAGTGGAGCACTGGAAAGAGCTGTTACTTTAAACGGGGAAAAACCTAAATAGCAGCCGGCCCCCGGTGGCTGGGTCATTCACAGCCACCATCTTGGTGCCACCATTCCCAGCCTCTGCTGCCCACGTCCACCCAGCCCTGCCAGCCCAGCGTGCGCAAAAGCAGAGAAGGAAAAGTGCCTTGTATTTAATGCAGAAATAAGGCATTTGTTCTTTTTTGTCTCCAAATTTATTGCCTCTTGAAAGGGAAACCACATGCCCAAAGCTTGGGCTGACCTCCCCTTCCTGCACGTGCAGGTTGTGTGCTGGTGGGAGCGGAGCTGCAGGCCTGTGCTCCGCCAGGGCTGCGGGCACAGCTTCCCGGAGCCATGCCAGCACACGGGCTGGTGTCTGCCTTCACCTCCCCTCCCAGTGTTAACTTTCAGAAGGGAGGTCCCCCTTGTGTATTTATGTCAGTGATTTGGGGGTTTTAAAGAATTCATGCATGAAAAATGACTGTAGGAACTGTATGATCCCATGTGTGAGTAACAACTACATGGGAACACAGTTTACAGCAGTTCTGCACTGAGACTGCTGCCGTTTACATGCTCTCTTTGGGAACGTTATGAAACGTTTTTAAATACTGGTGCATGTTAATGCATTGATTTCAGACAGCCCTTTTTGTCCCTTTTGGATTTGTTCAACTTAACAGCCAGCACGTCTCGTGTTTGCTCTAAGATATGCCTAGCAAATTAGTCAAATTAAAAAAGGCATGCAAAAATGTGCCCCTATGCACGTGTATCAGGTTTGTTATTTATTAATGGACTCCAATTTCCATACGATAGCCTACATTCTTTTTTTTAACTTTGGCTCAATGGGTAGTTTATGCCAATTACATGTAGTTTAGCAGCTTTGAAATCTGTTTTTGCTTTTCTTATGCATAAAGACGTGGATTCTGTTTCGGGTTTTAATTAAACTCTACATTGACTTTAAAGATTCTATTGTCCTTTCATTTAAATAGGATTTTTGTTAGATCTTTAACAAGACCTCTGTGGGGTAATAAATCTAAGCAATTGTCCTTATTAGGAGAAGATTATCCTCTAGAGGTGGAAAGTAACAGAAGTAAGTAAAACCATTTGTAGAAACTGAACTAAGGCTTTTTCTTCCTAAACATTAAACAGACTTGCAAATGACTTGCTTGGGTGCTCAAATTAAATTAAATTATATTTTGTTTATTTTTCACGTTTCTAGTGGAGGTTATTTGCGTTTACTTGGAGTTTCATTCAGCAGAATTCACTCCAGGGTATGGATCCTTACTTTCAGTAAACAAGCTGTGCATGAAATTCAGTACATCCTGCTATTTCTTTTGTTAGTAATCGTTGCCACACTTGCACGTTATGGGACAGTCTGACCTAGTGAATATATTCTTCTTTCCTCGTATGTTCCATGGTAGGTGAGTCTTGGCTGGAGAATTTGCCTCACATTAATCACACACCCCAGCCAAGCAGAAATGCAGAGCACATAGCAATGTGCAGCTTGTTCAAAGGCCTGCTCAGGTGCTGGTCTAAAACTCCCAAGTTGTTAGTCAGGGAAAAAAGCACATTTGGCCTTCAGTTTGCCTGCTGCCAGAAGGTGAAAGGGCATTTGACTCTAATGGTTCTTTTTGTTTACGGTGTTTGCTTCATTTGAGAGTTTTCTCCATTCTGTAGGTGTCCAGGCCTTGTTTTATTCCTGACTTTAATCATAGGTTGACTGCTGCTGTGGGCTGACCTCCTTCACACACCATCATATCCTGAATTTTAGCTGTATATTTAATTCTCAGCTTTGCTAAATGCATCATAGTGCAAATCTTTTAAACATCCCCTTATTTGCAAGTTTCATTTTGTGGCGCTAGGCTGAGGATGCTCATTTGTAGGACTTTCATTTACCCCAAATCAAGCGAAGGCACAGATCTTGTGCAGGGACATGCAGTGAGACATGTGACATGAGAGGCTGAGTTGTTTTTGCTGGCTTCAGTTCCCAAGCTGCTTGAGCTGCTGCCCTCTGCAGAGCATGCTGCAGGAAGCCAGACTCCAGGGACACGGCTGCACGTGACACCACCCACGTCCGCCTGCACCGGGAAGGAGCCCACAGCCCTGCTCAGGAGCAGATGAAGACAAACCTGTCTTGGTTGCTGCAGCTGCACCAGCTCTCAGCCACCAGGTATTTAATGTCCTGAAGCTCTCCTGTCCTTGGACTGTTCTGTCCCTGTCCTGCACGCCAATGCCTGACACAGCCAAGTGCTGTGAGGCTCTGATCTGCTTCTGTTCCCTACCTGGTACTTGGCCATGTTTCTCCAGTAAGACTTCTCCTCAACCCTTCTTGTTTCGTGCGTGACACTGTAGTGATACTTTGGGGCAATAACGTAGTCCATACGTAAAATTTCTAATGAGATATTTGTTCTATATCCTGAGCAAAACAGCAAGTTTTGTTCAGCCTTCGTCTTTTTTGTGTAACTCAAGTGACAAGGAGTTTGGCATGATAAGTCACGAGGGAGGTGGGAAATTTGGTGCAAGTGAAATGTGTGGCTCTCAAGCATCATGACTTCTCTGTGCTCTGATAGGAAAATTAGAAAAACAGAAGGTGCTGACAGCAGATACGTCACCTGGCTGCTGTTCTGCTTTTGGCATAGAGCCAGAGAAGCAGAGGGTGCAGAGAGGAAACTCATACCCTTTTGGGCTTGGATTGCCTGTCTTCCTTCCTCCCAGTGCGGCACAGTCAGAGAGTGAGTGGCAGAGAGTCAGGGACTGAGTCCTGATGCTGATTTAACTTTTAACGTGACACAGTGCATAGGATTGTGAAGTAGCTGTGAGTGCTCGGCTTAGGAACAGATTCTGGGGAAATTAGGAGTCTCTATCCCATACTGTGTGGGATTAGATCTCTTGTTTCAGCTAAGGCATCTTTGAGATAAAGTAATGCTGTATCTCAGCCAAAATCTATGGGGTGTAGTTTTGCTCTCATGAGTATGCGGGATTTCCCCTGTTTCCTTCAGCAGCAGGGCCAGGAGCTACCTCAGCTCTGCAGGGTGAGGCTGAGAGGGCTCAGCTCTGCACCTTGCCAAGAGGTTTATTGCTTCTGTTCCTCCATCCCCCAACCCGTTTCTGGGGACGTATGCTGTAGGCAAGAGCTGGGACTTTGTGCCTGCAAAATGAAGGCAATGACTGCTTGCTGACATGCACGATCTGACAATTGAAAGGATCTCTGCTTGCCTTGCACTCTGAAGTCTGTTGCTTTCCAATGGCGGCTATACACTGCAGCATCAAGTGCGGTGCCTAGATGCTGTTTGCACACTGCCCGCCCAGTGAAGCAGCCATGTTCTGCCCTGTTTGCAGCCACCTCCCCTGAGGGCAGCAGGCTGTGTGGGTCTGGGGCACCTGTGCAGCACAGGCGTGAAAAACTGCCCTGTTACTGCCCTGAGGCACAAAGCTGCCTTCATTCTGCCAGGTGGAGCAGAAAAGCTGGGGTCCAGTGGTGGGACACATCCCTGAGCATCTGTGTGATGCAGGTGACATGGATAAGAATGCCAGTTTGCTTCTCAACGTGAGCAGTTTGAGACTTAGGTGGAAAAGTAATGGGAATGCTAAATGATTACTGCTAACCCTTACTAAGATAGCAGCAAATCTCCTCTATATTAATGTTCAACTTTCAAGACTAGGTTGAATCTTTCTTTATTAAAGAAGGTGGGAAGCCTAGAAGTAGCTCTTTAATCCTCAACTGGAAAATACAGTTCTGAAATCTATTATCTTAGGAATGCAATAATCAGAGTAATAACTGATATTAAATCTACTGTGAATACTATTTTAAGTGCTCTCCAAATGGGAACAGAAGTTGAGAGGATGGTGTCACGTTCACTTGGACAGCTGCTTTCTCTGTGCGGTGGCACACACTCGGCAGAGATGTTAACTGACACCTATTATCTGCCTGTATGATTGTCTCAGGAAATAACAAAGGCTGAAAGTCATTATGTGATTCATAAACACATCCATTTGCTCTTTATTCCTAGAAAAGACTGCTGGAATTGTAGTCTACAAACACAGCTCTGAGCATGAGGACCCGTGGTGGGTACCCATGTGGAGTGTCCCACATCCTTGGGAATCTTCAGAGTTAAGGAGAACGTACTCAGCCCCTTCCCCTGGCCTACCTACACCTGATATCATGTGCATGTTGTTCCTCATAGCATAACAGGTTCCTGATTTTTCCCAGATGACGTCATATTTCCTTTCTCCTCCCCATGTTTTTCATCTCTTCTTGCCCATTTGTATAATGCATCTGCATGCTCTGTTGTTTTCATCTTCTAATTTAGTACCCTGGTGAATTTCTCACTCTCTGCAAATCATTAATAAGAGGCTCTGTGGTTCTGCTTGCAAAGGAAAATGCTGTGTTCCTAAGATAGCTTGCAGACTGGTGTTGATCTGTGCACAATGTTTTGGAACTTCTAGTTTGTTTAGATACTAAACATGGAAAATGATCTCTGGATTGTAACCTGTTTGCCTCTCCTGTTTAAGAATGCAAGGAACACAGAAATTCAGAAGTTGCAGCATGTGAGAGGGCCTGTGCAGCCATAGGGAAGGGGCAGTTTGCCACATAAGCAGAATGAAAAAAGCAGGTGAATGAAATGCCAGCCCAGCCTCAAAGCCTGGCAGCCCCTAGCCAGTGGGCCCATGAGCAAACTGACAGTTTCCCTGTGGCTGGTGCTGCCCAAAGGAGCGCAGTGTGCTTTGGTAGGTGGTGGCTGGGTGAGGGACCAAGTCCAGCCCTGTCAGGCTGCCTGACGTGGAGGAGGCAGTTGTTGGGGAGGCAAGGGGAGGGTAAGGGCTGCTCTTGGCATCATCGGGTTTCTGGAAGCGCCCTGCAGGATCTGTCTCCTGGCACAGATGTCCTGTGCCCTCAAGCCTTCTTTGCAGCAGTGCAGGAAGGAGTCTGGTGCTGCCAGAACAGTGGTTTTAACTCTTTGTTTTCTAAATTCAGTGTCCATGTTGACACAGAGGCAAATAAACCCCTGACAACCTTTATACAGCCACATGTGCCTCCTGCTGCTGCTGCTGGTAATGCTGCTGCTGTCCCTCGGTGCAGACTGGGAATCGGGGCTGGTGGCAGCCGGCAGCGTTTGAGTGTGTAACACCCGACAGTGCTGCATGCACTCAGTGTCAGGTAACCCAAAGATAGTGGTTAGCCTCAGTCAGCAGCAGGGTTGTAAACTGACACAAACAGCATAGCCCTTGCTTTTTCCAGACGGGGTGGTGCGAAAGGAAACTGAATTAAAAATTAACTTTGAAATGAGCTCAAGGCTTTTTGTAAGCCACTTACAAATCTCTGGTATTTACAGCGGAACCTATTTAAAATAATGGAAAGCTGCCATCTGCTGGTCAAAAAGTAATGCACATAGAGAAGAAGCAGACTTTGGAAATGATAAACAATTCTTTTGTATTTGACATGCCACAGTAAATATATATGCGACGTGGAAGCTGCATATATTTATTTTACTGTTTTTCATCTCCATTTGCATTTTCATATAGAATATGCTAAGCAGATGCGTATAACATAACTAACTTTAACGACAAGCACAGAAAACCGAAGACAATAAGAATAAAGAATGAGGCCTAATAAAAGCAGATGAGCGATCGGGGTGGTGACAGCCTCCAAATGTGTCCTATTTACATTGCTAATAAAGAATCACATGCACTTCCTTCTTTGATCCCCCAACAGACCCTCCTCTATGACCAGAATTGTAGCACTGGGAAACATTTCCCAGCTTCTTCAGTGTGATCTTTTTGTGTGTGGTTTCTTAGTTAAGCTTGTAAATAGGAAGCGGGTCTTTTAATTGTTTCTGATTTAAGTAGGTCACCTTCACCAACACGCAAATCTCCCGTGTTATAAGCTAGGTCGGCTATTGAATGAATGTGGGAAATACTTGTTGTGCAAAGATGAGCAGAGGAAATAATTCAGCAAAGGATCCCTCCTACATTATATGGCCACTTATACAAGTAGTCTCCAGAAATCCCAGGTATGAGGGCACTGCAGGGGAGAGGCCATCAGATTTCATGTTTGTGTAGTGCCTGCCAGGTAGGTGTGCTGAGCGTGGCTGGTCCCCGAGGTGCTGCCGCACTATAAATAGCGGTATTAGCGTGAATTACCTCCTGTGCAAGCACCAGGCCGCTTGGCTTTGTCACATGCATGCAGTTTTCTTTTATGATTCTGGTTACTACAAACATAACCCGTTGTTTCAGCAAACCAATTTTGTCATAGGAAGTGTTTAAAATGGGCAAGGAAAAAAATAGGTCAGCTCTTCCTTTGAAATCAGAGAGCAGTGTGCATTTATAACGTTTCCCAGGTCTTATTTCCTCGGAGCAGGTTTGGCAGGTATGAGAGGAAGTTAGAGATTTATTTTTGGTGCTACGTACCAGATGTCATACCTGCTTTTCTGAGACAGCAGCTTTTATCTCCAGCAGTACCTGCTTTAGTAGTGATGAAAGAAGTGACTCGAATTCCACTTAAAGCATGTAGTGTGCACTGATTGTATGCTGCTGAAGGAAAGGAAAGGCTTCTTCAGGAGACTCTAGGCAGAGTCTGTGCATCATCATAAAGTGAACATGTTTGCATCCCTCTTGGCAGCGTTTTTGCCTCTATGAAATGAGGAATTAATGCACACAGATCCAGGGCTTGCGACCCCAGCACAGGCTGAAGGTCTACAAGGAAGCCCAGTTTGAAGTGCTGTTATATTTACGAGGTCCCCGATCATGACTTGTTTTGTAACACCCAGATTGTTTTTTCTAAAGGACTGGTTTTAGGGAATCTGTGGTGCTGTGCATACTCCATTCACGCTGGTCTTTGCTAACTCCAGCGCTGCTCAGCGTCATGCCTGATGGGGCCCTGCTTGGTGGCAGAGGAACGCTAAGAATATAGGGCCAAGCCCTCAGCTCAGGAAAAGCGCTGTGACTTTTTTGGGTTTCAGTCTGTGGAGGATCTCGCCTGTGGTACATGATCACAGAGGCCCTGTTTACTGAAACGCTCCACTAGAAACACAACGTGATCAAAGGGGAACAGAGCCAGGGGAGCAGCGGTGCCCATGGATACCTGTCAGCGGGCAGGAGCTGAAGCACATGGCTGCCATCAAAGACCATACTGTCTTCTGCTCTGCTCTGCCACGCTTCCATCTGCCTGCTGATGGGATGCTGCCTTCCAGCTGAAGCACGACTGATGGCTGAAATAACAGTCTGGTTTGTTCCAGGTGTGCCAGTTTCCTGCATGACCTGTAAGGAAGGGTAAGGTAAAGGCAATTAAAGCAGTGCATTGCTGTAGCCTCTAAGGGCTGTAAAAATGGCAACCTGGGAAACAAGCTAGTGGATATATGAAGGAAAGAAAGGAGGATGGGCGTTCACCCTTCCCCACTAATATGCTAAATCAGGAGCTCAGTGAGACTGGGATTTGACCCAGCAATAGATAGGAGATGAGTAAGAAACGATCAAGAGATAGGGCGGATATTTACTTCATTTTATGCTAGAGTCACGCTGTTCAAAAAGTCCCTCAAACCACAGAAGGCTGGGGCTGGCAGGGGTGAAGAGGTGGGTTATGGCAAAGGGGAGTTATTGTCATTACATAAATTGGAGCTGTTCAGGTCTGTTGAACCGTTTAATGCCATATCCCATTTGTCTTTTATGAGCTTGCTTTGCTGTGAGATGCAGGAGATTGTGCTGACAGCACAATTGGCTGTTTTCATTCTCTGTGTTTCCAGAGAATTAAGCTGTGTCGTGCCTGTGTTATGTTTGAAGTTTGGCGAAAGGTTTACCATTCTTCTGGCCATCATTTAATCCTATTTCCTTTTTATACTGCCCCTCACATACCTCCCCTAGTTATGGAGTGAATGGGCTAAGTAACAGTAAAGCTACCAGTGGTTTTCCTAGAATGCCATTAGTAGCCAGGTCCTAGCAAAGTGTAGTTCTCAAGGTGAATTGAAATCCCGATTTTTCTGAGGATTTCTGTGTGGTGGACTCAGAAGGGATACGTAGCTATTTGCTGCTGTTTAGAAAGCAATTAAACACTCACTTTAGAAGTATGAAATAGACATTATTCCACTGGCACAGAGAAGGAGGAATGCAAAGGGAGTCATGTAATGGCTACACAGTTGTCAGCTGTTGTGAATGTAGTGACATTTGGAGACCTCTGTTATTCATTTGAAATAAACAATGGAATAGGACACATATGCTACGTGGCTGTCAAAGCCAGGCGTAGCGATCAGCTAACGTGCTTATCGGTCCAGCAGTGTACGTGGCAGTATTCTCCCTTCACACTGTCTGCTGACTGGAATTGGGCCCACGAGGAAGCCAGGTGATTAATCTGCAGGGGTTTATTTTTTCTGAACTGTTAATGTCCTCTGTTTCAGAGCAACAGCCCATGGCTCATTAAGCAGGGAAGATTTGAATGCAAGTGTGAAGGGGAGCACAGAAAGATTCTCCACACATCTCGTTTGAGCTGGGAGATTAGAAAGGTCGTGTTGGAAAAAGTTTGTCCTATGCTGGGGCTGAACTAGAGCATTCTGAGAAGCAGAAGCACCACAAGAAACACTTACCTATCACAGTCAATAGGGATAAAATCTAAAGCCACAAGGCTCTTGCAGGGTGGTGGCAGACACTTGGTACTGGCCCAGAAGCACACAGCTGCTGCGTAGCTGACCTGCTGGGAGGATCACACTCCTTTTAAGTCTGTTGCTCCATTTCTTTGGTGATTACATCTCTCTCTCACGGTGTTCTGTCTGCCCATACCACTTGTCTGCTCTGCTGTCAGATGCTGAGAAAGCAAATGAGGCTGCTGAGCCCAACCGCCTCAACAGAAACACGACAGAGGGAGTGAATGCTTATTCTGAGAAATGTTGAAATATTAGATTAATCTTGAGACCATCTGGATCTTATTAGGCGTCATTTACAGTCTGTTGTACCTGTATTGAATGTTAATTTGTCTTCAACTGAAATATTTGAAAACATGTTGATTTAGGGAAAATATTTTTCGAACAATATGAAGTTAAGCATTATTTTATTATCCCCAGTAACCTTCTTGAGAATCAGGAAAGAATTCTGAGGCAGTTTTTACAGATGAGGAAAATAAAGGCTTTGATGTGTCAGGCTGAGAGGGGATGCACCAAGCAGCCGTTCTGAGCTGGGGTCTCTGGGAGGGGAGTACAGCAGAAAAGTGTGTGGAGGGGTCTGTGTCACACCCCTGTGGGTTGGACAAGCAAAGGCAGTATTTGGGAATATGGAACAGAGTGTACAAAATAATGGGCCAAACATAATAATTTATTGGCTCCAAAACAGTTTGGGCTTTCCTGAGTGTAACTGTAGTGTTAATTTTCTCATGATGTAGACTTCCACTGGTCTGCAGAGATACAGTGACAGCGAAGGATGTGTGTGGGAAGGGGAAGCGAGCAGGCTGCGAGGCTTTTTGGGCTTTGCTCTCTTCTGGACCTCTACTGGCTTCTTTATTTTTCTCTTCTGTTATTCTTTAAAGTTCTATAAACAATTAGAGGAAATTTAGCAGTAATACTGCCTGCGGAGACTAGGAAAGTACGAATACATTCTACATCGCCACTTCCCTTTATTTGTCTTTTTTATCTTTTTATCTTTGATCAGCTGCAGATGAAATACCCAGCTAACTGCTCACACACACAGGGCTGCCACTCACGCTGATGGAACTCCCTGACACAGGAGTATGCTCTGCAGCAGTCTGGCAGTATCCATTTCTTATTCCAATGCACTGACAGGTCACTCAGGGAGACTAAGAACCTCTATTCTGGAGTGGAAAAGAAAGTACAATTTCAATTTTGTTTTGATGTGAAATTTTCCATCTACCTATCAAGACCAAATCCTTGAACTATTTACTTAGAATAACTGAAATACCCCTATCTGAAATAGTGGATATGCAAGATTTAGCCATTAAAGAGTTGGGGTAAAATTAAAATCCCTTTCAATAATAACTAAAGTCAGAGAAAATCTTTCAAGAAAATTAAACACTTGATCAAAAAGAAAGAGGGGTTATTGTTGAGAGCATAAAGATTAAACAGGAGAGTTGTCTCAGAGAATAACCATCAATGATAAGTAGCAGGCAGTTAATAATATCCCCTCAGGGATCTTCTTTTACTCATGTAGGTTTTTGGACAAATACAATATTACATTTTTTATAGCTAAAGCACAAGAGAGCTTTGTGCCATTCCAGGGTAGCAATAAAACTTCAGTAGAATAAGGACAACTGGAGAGCAGGGGAAGGGGGTAACCCAGGAGCTGAAGCAGTAAGGAAGCAGTGATCTGCCTTTCAACCCCCCAGGCTCTGAGACCCATTCTCAGTCCTCCCTTCCATGCCCCTCTTTCATATGGGCGGTGCTATATCAATGCTGAGATGTTATGTGGCATTGCCCCTTGTTATACACAGTGGCTGAAAATGGATGGGAGACCAAGTCGACTAAGGGTGTGATCCCATGCTGTAGTTAAGAACTGTCTTAGAGCTTGAACATGCAAATGGTTGAAGTGACAGAATTAAAGTGATGGTAATCTGCAGCCAAGGGAAGGCAGGTAGGGTAGAAGGGCTGTGTGCAGGAGGGTTTGGAGGACTCCTCAAGCCAGCCCTGCAGCTGGAGAAACTGTAGCATGAAAAACTCCATTTTGGTCTCTCATTTTTCTTGTCTTGCTCTCTCCTCCTATGTAATTACAGTAATAAATCTTGTTGTTCCTTAACCATCTTGTGGCCATTGCAAACATTTAAGAATTAATGCATTTTTGCATGTGATGCACATGTTCTGCATGTCCCCTTGTGTCGTCCTTTCATTTATTCATTTATCATGTACACACAAAATTCCCATAAAATATTAATCTGAAATACAAATCTCTCTTTGCACCCTGAGAGCATTTGCATATAGTAATGTTAACGAGATTATTAATTCTGCATGCACAGTCTGTGGGCTGCACACAGGGCCAAAACTCTCTCAGCATCTATATTGAAATCAGTGACAATTTCCGAAATATTATTTTAATATTAAAAGGTTAGAGGAAAAGGAGCTTTTTGTAGAATTGGGGCATTTCCTTCAAACTCAAACAAGAGAATTTGAATCTTGGCTTTTGTTGTGGTTTTTTTTTCTTCCGAATATTTCTTTGTGGAAGGAATTGTATCCTGCTTGTATTTCTGTCTGGTGACTCCTTATGGATTAGTACAGTCTGGAGACAAATAGATTGTTGTTTTGTTGTTGTTGTTGTTGTTTTAACAGTGCTGTAATCCATGAGGAACCTGAGCATTTCTTTTGCTGTTCATGTTTTTGGGACCATTAGGAATAGCTTCCCTTCTGCAAGGCTTTTTGGGGGCCAGGCTGCATTTCTACCCCTCCTGCTCATCTCTGTCTCCCTCCAAGCAAAACCTAGGGGGCTCTGGAGCAGGGATGTGGCACTTTAGGACAGAAGGTCATACCAACAGCAAAATGTGTGTCTGTGGGCTGCACCCAAATCCCACTGTTCAGAGCTATCAGGGCATGTTGAAGCCCTTCCCCAGCTTCACTTCTGCAAGTGAGCCATTTCTCCTCCTTGCTGGATCGGGAACGGCCATGTTTCCTTACAATGAAACCTGAGCCATTGCAGCTTTCCTAAAGGCTTCTACTGGGAGCTCCCAGCTGCAGGGGACAGCGGGGTGAGGCCTGTGCCAGCACAGTGTGGGGCCCTGCGGCCAGGCACGGGGCCCGTGCTGGGCATTGCAGCTCAGGAGCTGGGCTTCTTGGCAGGGAGCACACGGTGGGGCCCAGCCTGCTGCTCTGGGGTCTCACGGCATGCCGGCTGTGCTGCCACAAAATCAGAGCCTGTCTGGTGTCAGGAAACAGTATATTTTCATCTTGACTCCATTTCTCTGACGGTATTCAAATATAGATGTTTGCAGTATGAGAAGTTAGTGCTTTAATATCCACAGGAACAATGCCTCCGCCCTCAACAATGAGTGCTAACAATGAAGCACTCATTCGGCTGTTACCAGTGAAGCATGTGAGAAAACTTCCCCAGCTGGAGCTGAGCACTTCCACGTGCTCACTGAATGGGGCTCAAGTGTCATTAGTGTGATGCTTCAGGACTGACTGGAGATCCAAAAGAAATGGTCCTGACTTAACCAAGACAACACGTTTCTCTTAATCATTACTACTACATCATCTTTTTTTCTTTCACTTCCTTCTTATTCATGCTTAAATGAGAAACATCTGTTTCCATTTTTCACATTGTTCTGTTATGTGAGTAACAATATTAAACATGTTGTTTTTTTTTTCCTGCACTGTGAAAGAATAAATTAATGCTAAGTTTTGTGAAGTGCTTTTAAAACACTAAAGCAAAACATCTGTTTCAGCTGCAGGTCATTATGATGAAAACTCCTCCTCGGTGTGTAGTGCAAAACTGCCAAAAAATGTATCAGCCTAAGCACATTTCCTCACCTGTTCTTTAAGACAGCAATTGAAGATGGCCAGAGGACAGTAAAACTTGTCTTTGGGGATGGAGCAGTTGCAGGTGCTCATTGCTGTGACCCACAGCAGTCCTCATGATAACGGATCCCACTTTGATGTGGTGGTGCCCGTAGGTTGTCCCATGGCATCAGGACGAGTGTCTCCATGAGAGTGTTTCAACCAGGGTGATGCCTTGTGTGCAGAACCCTCCAGTTGAAAACAGCCCCCTGAGTCATTTAAGGTTCGAAGGTTATTTGCAGGGTGTGTGGCTGGAGGAAAGCTCAGTTGGCAAATCCACTGCCATGGTGAACCGAGATGCTGTTCTTGTGGCACAGCCCAAAAGTAGATGTCTGTGTTCCTTTGTTGATAATCATCTTCTCTGTAAAGCCCTTTGAGGTCTACAGATGAAAAGGCAACAAGTACCTTAGAGCTTGGCTATTAATAAATAAAACAATGACTTAGAAACAATGAATGCAGTCAACAAATTATGTAGGAAGAGCCTGGCCTTTTGGGCAGGTCCTGGCAGGTAGGTAATAGCTTACTCCTACGGGAGCCTGGGTCCACCCTCATTTCCCTCTGTCTTTAATTACAAGGTCCAGATCCTTCCTAAATATAAAGGAGGTGTTCAGCATCTGACAGGAATGGCCTTCAAAGCTGCATAGGGATTTTCTAGCATTTTAGAAGGAAATAAGTTTTTTGTTCTTGCAGTCTCCTAAAGCAGCCCTGTGCTTACACCTCCCTGGTACAAATGGAGGTGATGGTCTGGGGTCTGCAGCAGCACTGTGTGCTTCTTGTAAAGTGTTCTGGCTCCCGTTTCATTTAAACGTGGAGTTTTTGAGACAGGAGCCTGTGCGTAGTGCTGCACTGGCTCTGTTCACCTGCAGCCTTCCCCACCCCCAGTGTACGAGCATGATTTCCTTTCTGCACTGCTCTGTCACAGCTTGGCAACTTTCCCAAGACAATCCATACCAGAAAGGAGAATATGGCTGCAGAGCGGCACAGACGGGAGCAATGCTGATGGAACAGCTTCATTTAAATGCCACGAAATGTTGAGATGTGAGACATAACCGAAAGCAGATCACAGCCCCTAATCTCTACCATCAGTTCTTCTGTTTGCCCTCACTATCAGCAGCACCTAATAGCCCCTGACTGTCTCCACTCACGTCTCCATCTTGTTTGAGAAGCTGCCTGCGGCAGAACGCACGAGCAGCTTGGCAAGCAGTTCCAGGGGCAGCGATTCCATTTATTTATTTATTTTCTCCTAATTCCTCGTGATCCTCATGAGCATTTCCCCACTGATATGCCTGTGGCATCATTAGGTGTTTAATGAGAGGGAGGCCTGAATGTTATTGTTTTTATAGCTCATTTTGTTTTGACAGCTCTTCGGTTTTGTGGCAGCTTATGGTGGATATGCAGACTTCTTCCTACGGCCGGCTTTAGGATTTGTAGAAATATTTATCACAGTGGTATTGCCATAAAGCCTGCCATAATGGATTGTCAACATGTATTAAGTGAAATGTGTGTTCAACGGCACAGAAGTTTAATAACCAATTAATGATTTGAGCATGTTTCTTTTTTTATTTTAACTGAAACATCAGTGGTCCACCAATGGCCACATGCAGGGAGAAGTTAAGTGTGGTTCTGCACTGGACAGTCGTGCTGGGCTTTCTTTAGCTGCTCTGAGACCAATGTGGACTCCGTGGGTTGTGGGTCACAGTCTCATTTGTTTCCTTCCTTGCATCCAGAATCTTTGATCATTTTCTGTTGTGCTCAGAGAGAAAATGCCAGCATTGTATCTGCAGGACACAAGGCTGCTACAATTGTAAGACTCAGACAGATCCGTGCAATGTCATTTTACCGCCTGAGTTTAGTCTGCATGATGGCCGTGCTTCATTCCTTTCTTTCCTGATTAAATTAAATGGATGTGATTTTTGTGTACAGCCAATAGCATAATTCTCAGGAATACGCTGTCTTCATCTGCCATGTCCTGTGGATGATCAAGACTGAATCCATTCTTCTCTGGCTGTGAACCTTAAGCAGGCTTCCCTCATGAATTCAGCTTGCTCACTTTGAGATCAGGAGAGTCACTGGGGTGAAGGAAGTGAAGGCAGGCTATAGCTGCTTCCTTGCCAAGTGCACGCCCTGTGTGATGCTGGCAGCACCTCACTGCAGCCCCAGTGCTCCCGCTGAGCCACAGCAGTGCTGCCCAGCACGGCCTGAGGCTGCCTGCAGTGCAGTGCTGTGCTGCAGTGCTGTGCTGCAGGGCTGTGCTGCAGGGCTGCGCCTCTGCGCCTCTGCTCCCAGTGCTGCTGGAGCTGCCTGGTGCTGCCTGCCTGTCCTTGTATACACAGCTACTGTTTCAAATGTTCTTACTCTAGCTTCCAACATCTCTACTTTTATGTCCTTGTTTACATTTAATAGCAGTTACAGTGGTTAACTGGCTTTATTTTGGAAACCTTGACATTTCTCTTGCCAGTACTGAAGCTGTGAAGATCTGAAACAAAGACGTGCCTTTTTACTCTGTTCCTTCTGATAGGTTTTGTCATTTGGCAACTGTTGTTCCGTTAGACTTTGCAGAATTTGGACAGGATTCTGATCTCCTACAAAGTGACACGCATTTATTAGAATGCAGGAGCAGGTTTGGGGCCTTTTTTCTGATACACCATGCTGGGTGCCGTGCATGAGAAATTAGAGTCTGTCTGTTGTTATGTGACCCAGCAGCTGCAGGAACTTCTAGGGCTTCTAAATAGTGAAATGAAAATCAAAATAGTATTCCCTTAAAGGAGAATGCAAAGGGATCCAGGCTACCCTTCTGCATGTCTCCTGGGCTCTAGAAGGGAAGGATTAAACCTGGACCAAGCCAGCCCTCATACACTCATAGTTCACTGAGGTAAATTAAAAAAATAAGTAAATTTGGGTTTATTTCTACATGCTCTTTCAAGATAGTTCTACTTTCATAGTTTCTCCTGAAACTTGTCCAGAAAAAAAGAAAAAAAAAAAAAAAAAA
>VXAB01011891.1:609709-619906 GCA_013399175.1 Odontophorus gujanensis
AAAAAAAAAAAAAAAAACGAAGAAAAAGAAACAACTGTAATTTCTAAATGAAATGAAACACGGGACTTGAGATTTGTTCACTCACTGCATCAAGAGAGTACTTTTGAAACTTGTGGGGAGGAAAGGATCCCATGGCTTGGATGGCACTGCAGCTGACATTGAAGCGTACTTCATTTTATGTTTGGTTGTTTTTCCTTTTTGGTGCACAGGTAATCGCTTACAAGATATTGCCAAATAAGCAGTGGGGAACTCCCCAAGCCATTTAATTTTCCTGCTCCTGCTGGGAAATGGGATTTGTTCCTTCAGCTGCCCTGCAAGCACTATGTCCTCACCCGACTCAGAGCAGGAGGACTGCCAAGCACTGGGGGGCCAGTGAGCCCTGTTCTCCTGCCCAGCACAATTGCTCCTATGCTACCTTTAGGGTTTAATTACCTGGCCATTGTCTCCGTGGGAGTGCCCCAACTGGGATGTTGGGGGAAAATTCCTCAGAAACCTACTCTGATCCCCGTAATGCTGTCTGGATCGCCTCCACTGCTCAGTGCTGTCCTCAGGGCACCCCCGTACCTGTCCAGCAGAGCCATATGGCCTGGCACTGGGCTTTAGCTCTGTCTGTACACATGCCATACCTGCTTGGCCCTGCCCAGCACCATCTGGCCATGCGGTGACATGTTCTCTGTGCCTCCAGCCCAGTTCCTCCACCTGGCCCTGTGCTGCTATCTGCAAACTCTTTGGTCTCTTCACAGCCAGTCTCCTCTGTGCTTGGGAGGCTGCAGCTACAAGCTGAGATCTTCTTGCTTCTGTTAACCTAGAGGAGCAGCAGCCTTCCTTCCCAGCACTACAGTCTGTTTCTGAAATGAAGAGCCTGAGTTGGTCATCCCACAATGGCCTGAGAGACCTGAGAGACGTGCTGGCTGCCCCAGTGAAGGTGAGGTACAGGTGGGGGCATGGCCATGCTCTCTACTTTGTGCTGCTCTTATCCCTCCTCAGCTACAGACTCAGCATGCACATGTGGCGTGTCCTCAAAGATAGCATATGCCACC
The DNA here is from genome assembly GCA_013399175.1 of Odontophorus gujanensis. Lineage (NCBI taxonomy): Eukaryota > Metazoa > Chordata > Aves > Galliformes > Odontophoridae > Odontophorus > Odontophorus gujanensis. The sequence goes on from VXAB01011891.1 coordinate 610,750, forward strand.
TGCATACAAAAACCGGACTAGTGGGCAAACCAGGCGTGTTCGAGCAGGAACCGTGCTCCCCCAGCCAGTCAGCATTTCCCCATTTGGAGCTGCCTGGAAGATCCTGCCTATTCTCTTGCCTTTCCCCGCACCTGTGACTGGGAGAAGTGCTGGGAGGTACCCAGTGTTTCTGCAGCTGCTTGCTGTGAGGCAACCTCACTGCTGTCCCAGCAGGTTCTCGGGCCACTACTCACCTTCCTCAGTGAGATTTCAATTGGGTCAGCTCCTGCTGGGCAGGGTCTAGCAATGAAATGAGCTCTCATTGTGTCCTTATTTCTTTATAAAGAACGGAATAAAGAGTAATGATGGAGGTGATTGTATACAAATCATGCTCAGGGAGTACCCATTGTCTTAAATTAATCCTTATAGCATAGTTTTTCCCAGCATGTGCTGTTTTAATGGTCACTGTGAGAAGCTGTTCTTCCTAATAACACTTCACAAATGTGATGACTCCGTCCTCTTTTAGGGTATGCAATTGGAAAAATTGTTACAGAAACATGGCTGTGGCTCCTTCATAAATGGATTACTTTTAAAAGTACTCTCAGTCTTACCCTGACTGGGCTCAATGAGTTGCTGATTAAGATGTCCACATGAAATTTTAAACTGCTATTACCTCACTGGCTCTTGTAATGGTTCGAAATGAAGGTTTTCTTGTGAGCAGAGGAAGTAAAAGCAGTTCTCCTGTTTTAAAGCAGAATGTGAACCTTGTAACTCAAAGCTGAAGGTGTGTTTGAATAACCATTCATACATAACTTCTTAGGGAAGAACTGCAATATGCTTGGGATGGAATTTGAGAGGGACATGGATATATTAAGGGATTCAGAGATTCCTGAGGGCGTACAGCCGCAGCTGCATTTGTTGAAATTCCCAAAGTGGAACTGCTCTGCTAACTGTTCTGCTCTTACAGGTAGCCCATTTTTACTCCGTCAGTTGCCTGCGTGGTCCAACTGAAAATACACTTCTATTGCCTTACCTGAACCCATTCCACACACTGACCTGTGAACACACTGTCGGGAACCAGAGCCAAGTGATGTGAAACTGGGACATGCTTTAAAATGAACATGCCTGTTCCTCTGCACTTCTTTGTTCTTTCTGTCGCCTGAGAAAATTCCGCTCAGCTGGCACTCCAAGATACTGAAATAAGTATTTTGCAATTACTTTAAATATGTACATTTCTATTACTAGGAAAATTAGCGCTGGAATTCTCTTTCGTTGAGCCTTGTTGAAAGCTCATTACAGTCTTTTCAGCTATTTCACTGAGCTTATAATAGGATGTTTCATGTTCCTATGTGTTTCATACTAAAAGTAGCATTATACTACAAGTTCAGCCTGTAAATCCAAACCTAAGACAATATTTCTTGAATGGGATAATGGCAGGTGAACTGCTGAACAAAGAATTCGTTGGAGAATGCAGGCAGGACGCGATCTGGAAATACTGGATGAACAAGGGAGAAGCAAAAGTTGTAATGCAGCTTTGATCATTACACTGAAGATACTTTCTGGCAGATGAGATGTAAAGGATGTGGCCAAGCTGGGAAACTGGGAGATGCTACTCTTTTGTTTGCATAGAGAGGCAGGGAGGCTGCAAAGAGAGAAGTTGCTGGGTAATGAATCTTGCATTGTAGTAACCCTAGGTTTTAACTTGTTCTTTTCATTTTTGACATTAATTTTATTCTACAAGAGGAAACTTTATGTTCCAATGACTGAGCTATGAGGTACACAAACCAACCATGCCATATGCTGATTCTGTGCAACAAAATTTGATAAATAACTTTTCAGAATTGGGTGGTAACTCAGCCTGACAAAAACTATCAGTTTTTTATTTTTTTTCTTCCTTTTCAGGATTCAATTACAAAGATGTCTGTTTTCATGCCCTGAAGATATATTCTTATCTATACAGCACAATATACACTAAAAAAGCTTGTGCAGCTTTTTAAGCTTTACCTCTGATGTTAGGAAGCTCAGCTATATTCATAATTAATTGTCTTGATCAAACCCAAACTCCTTACAATTAAGAAACAAACAGAAGGTATGGCATATCAAACAGACTTTCTGCTGCTGTGATCTTATTTAAAGACAAAATAAGTTCCTTGGTACTTTCATATTAATAGTAATAAAGGTGTTTGGTCTTTTTTTTTCTTTAGATATTATTATCATTATGTCTTCCCATGCTCAAACCTCGAGCTCTACAGATGATGATAAAAATGTAATGTAATGGTTTGTGTCAGGCATACGGACCAGAGGTTGTATGTCTGTCTGAGTTAAGGCAAGTAATCACAACTGGTGATGTAGGTAGGAGCTGCCTGGCAGGACAGCAGGAAGCTGTGGGGATAAGAAGGCAGCATGAAATCCTGGCTGGTGTGTAGTCACACCCTGGCAATGCCAGTGACAACTGGGACATACAGTTCATTCTTCATTTTTTTAAGATATAGCACTTGCTTCTAGAGGCTGCAGTTTCTGGTGAAATTGTCCTTACTTGGACCTTTGTCTTTCTCTGTGGCCAGGTGACTCTGCTGTACAGGAATGTTGGGTACTGCCTGCCAATAACAAATCAAAAACTTGTCCCCACTGTGAGAGTGTTGAAACGGTGATCAGCTGAAGGAGGTGGCTTTCCCCCTTTGTACTACCTCTGTCCCTCACTGTGACCTGTACAAGCCACAAATACAGACTTGGAGTGTGTCTAAAAGGATCACTGTCACAAACTCACAACATTGCTCAGACTCCAACATGTGCCACGGGTGTGACTAAGGAGAGGAGATGGTGGGGTGTGAGAGCTGGGAGGCTGTAACCTGGCACCCAACAGCCCAGTGCAAATCCTTCTCCTCAGCAATGCTTTGCTGGCATAGGGTGCTCACGTCAAAGGTCAGGCATGAGGTCAGTGGTGGTAGGAGCTGGACCCTCTTACAACCTTTCCTCAGCAGGGATACAGTAAGGTTACGAGAGGGACACCTGAGACAGGGAACTTGAAATTACTCCATCTTCTCTCTGTGTGCTATTTTGGCACAGTAATGTGAACTGAATCATCAGACTAGGTCAGCAGAGCTGTGATAATTTATTCCTATTATATCTAGGTCCTTTCCATTATCTGCTGAAGGCCAGTTTATTGCTGCAGCTTTTCTCCTGTCCCACTGAATTATAATTCATCAACAGGCTCAGGAAGAAATCCGTTACCATTTTTTTGTTTGTAGCATATTTTCTTATTCTAATACTTCCTGTGCATGATACAGATGGCAACCCTCCAAGGCAATACATTGTTGTTTTTAAGAAGGTCAATGCTATAATATATAGTGATATTTTCCCGCTCTGCCGTCTTGTGATCTTTGAATTCTGTGAGACTTGAGCTCAGTAACTCAGACATGAGAAAAGAGATGTCAGCTCCTCCTTTTTCATGTGAGATGGATTAGAATAATGCAAGATAAAAGCGGGAAAAAAAGAAAAGCATAAAGACCAAGGTTAACTTGGTCTATTGATAATCATCCAGGATTTGTTAACAAATAATGTTTATTACGTGGTACCTGAGGAACAGCTAGGAATGGAGCCTCGCATGCCAGGCAGACAGTGCTGCCCCAGCAACTGATATTCTCTGACTAGATGACAATAACACTCCTCACTGGTGTGAGACTGAACGCGGGAGGCAGCTGTGGCAGTCTGCACCCAGAGCCTGTGCCCTTGTGACAAAAGCTGTTTTGTAACCGCAGCAGCAGTCTCGGCCGAAGGAGCAGGTCTGAGCAGCAGATACTGTGTTTCCATGCTGCTGCTTATGGACAGAAACATAGAAACAAGAAAACGCTGGCAGTTGTCTTTATTATTTAATGTGGAAAATATTTTCCTAGGTGGGGGATTTAAAAGGGGATAACAGTTCTAAAAGTACTTCACAGTGGCAAGCAGAACCTCTCCCCTAGACAGTCTCCAAATATCCCTCTGATGCAAAGTGCAGTACCTGAGGACTCACCTTGCCTTGGGATTGCTGTCAGGAGAGCGGAAGGCTTTAATAGCCTGTGACTTTCCCTATACATTCTTACTGCCCTCTTATTGTTTTATTGGCAACTCTAAAAGTTTTATTGATACTGACAAAGATGACTAAAATATCTTGATTTATAGCAGAGGAAAAAGATATGTTATGAACAGATTTTCTTTTCCTGTCAGAAGAAAGACAAGAATAGACAGTCCTCTTTAATTAACGTTGACAACTATTTCAAAAGAGCCTGTGAAAGAAGCAAGCCAACAGAACATGAATCAACAGCTCCAAGGAAAAAAAGTTAAATCATTTTTCTTCTTTCAATTTTTACAGTGTTGAAGTAAATCAAACCGCTCCAAATAATTCCTCTATTAGTTATTAGTTCTTCTAAAGTATTGGTGGAAATATGCTAATTATTCCTTGTAGAAACAACCAGTATACTGAGTTCCCATTTTTTTCTCTGTTAGTGGGATGAGTAGTATATTTTTCTATAAGGACAAAGTAGTATAGTATATTTTTCACGGAATGGGAAGGATCTCTGTAGGGTGAGAAGAAAAACTGCAGCAAGGTGAGCAATAGCACGCACATCTTTCACATGATGTATCTGGGGCCTTGTTTTTGTACTTGTGAGGGACGAAGGACGATGACAAGATAGTTTTGTAGTTGGAGGTTAAGATACTTTTTGAAAACAATGATCTTAGCTAAAAACCCAAAGCATTAAGTCTCAAATACTCAAGAGGTCCTCTACTTTTTGACTTTATTGTAGGGAATTGAGTAGAAGATGCTGCCTTTTCCTATAAGCTCATTTTTGTCTGAAATTCTGATATTGCGGATCATGACAATTTTGGAAATGTTATGGATAATCTTTTTTTACCAAAGGTTGCAGTATGAAGATGAAATGAGTGTGATAAGTGAGGAGGGAATCACATGGGATTACAGCAGTGTACCCTTTACATGAGTGTGTTGCTCTTTTGAAGATCGTACTATTCTACAACTCAAAACTATGTAATCTATTTTTTTTCTGTGTTCTTGCGTTGGTTCCTATATACAGAATAAGCACAGTATTTTGGTAATGAAAGAAATGTGTACACTGAAAATGAAATTTTCAGAGTGATGCATGCAGTGGCTGAATTTCTATGGTGAAGCTTTTCACATAGAATTAATGAAGTGCTTGGTGTCCTAGGGAATAAAAGGTGCTATATAAATGTAAGAAATCATCATTAAAAAGTTTTTCCCTCCAGGCATTTGGGATTTTGCAGGGTTTCAAGGAGGCGTTTGCAATCTTCTTTCATTCAAAACACTTCAGCTTAGACCTGCTCCTACTCTCTCTGCAGTGTCATCTACAGAAATGTTCATATGAAGAAACAGTTCCTGAATTGGTTTCAATTATCATATTTTGCTGCTCGCATGAAAGAGTCTGCTTTGGTATAAGCTTTTTATAACCATTTTGAAGACCAAAAGGAACTAGGTAGCAACCTTTTCTCAAGAGGCTTTCATTCTCTGTTTTAACCATTATAAGGCCTTGTGTGCACTGGTGGAGGAATAAGAGGTTCACAGCCAGGATACGTGGGTACAAAAAGCCAACTGTGCACTACAGGGATTAGAGTTCAAGAATCGTATCTTATGGGCCTTTGTGGCTGCACACATCTGTTAACTGATCGTACAAAGCCTCACTGGAGGCTTTCTCTTTCTTCCAAAATCAGACTGATTGGTTTTGTATGTGTATATTTATGTGTATTTCTAAACTCTTTTTAACCCAGCATGCAACATTTAAGATAATCTACCACTTTTCACATATTATAAGCGTAAGTGGTAAAGCTGGCAGTATCAGAAATCAAATGAGTCGAGAGACAACTGGACTTAGCCTTAATAACTTTACCCCACTGTCATTTTGATGAAATGGTGCAGTTATGTGCCCCATGAATTCACACCACATGTAGATCTACAATGTGTGGATCAGAAGTATTTCTATACAGTTCAGTACTGTTTTCAGAATTGGAAATTTTATTTCACAAAGTTGAGGCACTAAATGAAATGCGAGGTATCTTTAAGCTCGTAATAAAGCCGTGATATGGCAGCATAAAAGTTCAGATTTCCTTATGGTGTCCACTTTACTTATTTACATATGAAGTATAATAAAACACACCACTTTCTGTAACAGTTTCATAGAATTTGGTATTTTCCTTCAAATATTTGTTATAGAATTGAAGCAGGAATTGCTGTTGCTTACAAATTATCTGGTAGGGGCAAAATAGAAGTGAGTGAATGTAATTACTTTATTAAGTACAATAATACATATGATACTTAGCAAGAAATATAGAGCCAGTATCAATAAAATCTTTCCTTTTTTGTGCTTCTATTTGCATTTTGGTTAGCATGGAGCACATATTAACTTAGAAGAAATCTGTGGGTAGTGTGAGATGTTTCTTGTGCTAAGGAACAGTGGAGAACTATCCATACATGCTCCAAAATATCAGAACTTGATTTTATAAATGTATCTTTTCAGAAAACAAGCTTAATTCTCAGAAGAGTCACATTAGCACTCATTAGGGGACTGAGCGCTTCAGGGTAGTGTTAATGAAATTCATTGCCTTTTGCCTGTGGGCTATCAGTTTGAATTCAGTTGAACTCAGTGGAGATTTAAAATTGTCCTATTTAATGGCCTTTTAGTCATCTCTAATGAGATGAGTTTGGTGGCTCTCAGTCCCATAATGTAAACCATTTGCTCTGCCTTCTCCTAACTGGCAAACTCCAGAGAAACCCAAAAGTTTAACGGATTCTGGGGAAAGCTTCATCTGTTACCGTGAAAAAGCAAACCAAAGAAAAAGTCTTGGTGCACACTAGCTTCACGAGCACTAACAGGCGCATTTGTAAATGTAGAATCTGCAGTGATACATGAAGTCTGCAAATTAGCAAATTAGCTGAGCATGTGACATACGTTACCACTTAACAATGCATAGAGAGCAGCGTGACAAAGACTCCCAAAGGGGTTATCTAGAACTGTACATAAAATCACGCCAACACATTCAGTGTTTAAATGTCTCTGGGATTTCAATCAGATAAATATATATATATATATATATAGGATCAGAACAGCTATCTGGGCAGTAACTGTAGTTATGGAAAATGATGCAAAAAAAATGATTTCCTAATGTGCCTCCATTTCTTCTCAGTAGTTAAAGGCTTCTCATCGTTTCACACAGACATTTAGCTCAGTTTAAAAAAAAAACAAAACAGGAATGATGTTTTCAGAACCCTCTAGAGGGTACTATCAGTTTAATTTATCCATGCTGTAGTGAAACTTTCCCTAATGTCTAACCTAAGTTTATTTTAGTGCAGCTTGAAACTGTTACTTTTTGTTCTCAGCTGGATGGATTTAGTGTGGTCCTCCATTCGCTAGACTAAGAAATCTCAATCATTCCTATTTTCAGTTTGGGTTATATTTTTTCAAAAATTCTGATTGGTTCGTACGTGTTTTTCCCCTCCTGTTATTTCCTGGATGTCCTTCTATTGGTGCTCTTTGAAAGATACACTTTCTTGAAACAGAGAGACCCAGACTGAACACAGTATTCCAGTCAAGGCTTTACCACTGTTAAATCTGAGGAAAAATTATTTGTATGTCCTAGATACGACAGTTCTGTTTACACATCTCTTTGTACTGCAGCTTTTCTCACAACAGTGTGACATTGTGGACATATGTTCTGTTTATGATTTACTGTGGTCCACAGCCCCTGTTCTGAAGCCATGGTGTTTGTTCATCTGTTCCTAGCCTTGCAATTGTGCAATTGTTGTTTTCCCACTTGAATGCAAAAATTGACAGTTGCATCCTATTTCTGCAATCAAGATCACTTGGAATTCTATTTTTGCCCAGCAACATCCTTGCAGCTTTGCCTTTTTGTTATCACTGGCAAACCATAATATCCTTAGCTGGAAGGGACCCAAGTCTACTCCATTACTCAGGTAATTGGAGATCCATGACATGTCCATGCCCAAGGTTTGTTTGCTATATTCTGCTGTTATTCACAGACAAGCACTGCCATTTACTTTTTGAGTAGTTTTGTACCACTGCAGTCTTTTCATTCTGTTCTCCTTTCTTTCACTTGCTCAAAAGCCTTACTGAAGTCAAGCCACAACACACCTTCCGGTATTCCCACCATGAGGTCCATACTGTCATCAAACAGAATGAGTTTGGCTTGGTATGACTTTCTTGACAAAATCCACGTTGGCTGTGACTTATCACTTCACTTAAAGATCTGTGATTATCTGCTTCAGTACTTTTCAGGGAAGGGACACCGGTGTGATTGACAGTTCCTGAGTCTTCCTACACTCCTCTTGGAAGTGCACGTGCTACAAGCTCCCTTTTCCCCTCTTCTGAGGCACCAGTTGTATCCATGAGCTCTCAGTGACAACTGCTCACACCTCTGAGGTCGCCTTATCACCTTCTCACTCTAGCGTGAAATCCTTTGGGCCTAGCAAATCCCAAGAAAACATAATGAAAATCTAATTCATCAAAGCCGTCCCTAATTTACCAATTTGTCTCCCTTCAATCCTTGCCCTTTTGAACTGCTGCTTGCCATCACAACCGTTAATCTTTAGGATTGGCAGTGCACGCTGGTTTCTTGGCGTCCCACCCTGGGCGCTCCCCAGGGCACAGCGTTCACCCCCACGTCGTCTCCTCTCCCCTTGCTGCCGCTCTGCTCGCTGCCCTGTCACGTCGTTTGCCAGCCGCTGTTTGTTGCAGGACTGCCTCTTTTGTGAGCTCCTTCCCCGTCTGACCTAGTTTTCCACTTTCTGCGGGAAAGGCACTGCTAAGGAGCGGCACTTCCACTGCCACTGCCCCGCGCGGCAGGAAGCTCGGGGCAGGTATGGGGAGGGGACAGTGGGGCGGGAGGCGGCATTTCGCCTTTTGAAGAGAGCAGTTAGGAGTTTCCTCGCGCCCACAGAAGGCATTTCCCACTCGCGCTCACAGCGCTGCTGGGACAACCCGATCCCGACGGCGGGGCGGGAACTGCGTGGCCGCGCTCGGGAAGCAGAGCGAGGTCCCGACCCCGTACCTCACCGCGGGAGGGGGCAGCGGCGGCGCGGGAACGGCAGCGGAACGAGGCGCGCATGCGCACTCCGCTCGCCGGGACGTGGGGCTCCGTGTGCGCGTGTGTACAC
>VXAB01011891.1:620005-677480 GCA_013399175.1 Odontophorus gujanensis
GGGGTCGCCCCGGGGCCTCGGGCGGGACGCGGTCCCGCTGACTCCGGCCGCGGAAGCTCGCTGCCCCGCGGCGCTCTGTCCGGCCCGATGCCGCGCGGTGCCCGCCCGCTCCCTTCCGCCTCGGCTTGGGGCGGTCAGCGTACGGTGTGAGCTTGTGCCGGTCTCGGCCCGCCGGGGGCTGAGGCCGGCGCGGGGCCGAAGTTAGCAGCGGGCACCCAGACCGTGGGGTGGGGGCTGCTGGGCAAAGTTTGCGCTACATCGGGCTGCAGCGCTGAGCATCACCCTGTCCGGGATCGTTTATTATACAAGATCTGTAAAGTTTTCTGTCGTCATGTGTCTCTGTATACCACCTTCAGTGTATCAGAAATACTTGCGTTGGGGGTAGTATGGGCTACATAAAGTGACAAGTCATGGCGGCAATGAAAAACAAACTGTTCATCCAAGTAGGCTTCCATTAGTGCTTTAGAACTCTGGCCCTTTAAGTGACATCTCACCTACAGGCACACTGTGATTCCACCTCCCCTCCCTCCTAGCACATAATTTAATTATGAAGATTGTGTCATGGTACTTTGCGTGGAGGTTCATATGGCGAATGAATGTGCGCCAGATTTTAGTAAGAAGCCATTTCATGTTGTATAGCTTAATGAATGAACACATGGACAGACACTTGGAGAGATTTCTGTTCCAGAGATAAGGATCTCAGGAATTCCATCAAGGAATTGTGCCTTTTACTGAGAAGCTTATGTGCTTCATTTTTTAAATAAAAGTTGTAGAGTATTTTTTTCATTCATATTATGGAACAAGGCTTGAACTGATGCATTTTTGCATTTAAGAGGTACATCTAAATTTTGACAGCGTGTTTCTTCTGTATGAAATCCTTCACTGCCTGACTGGTGTGAAGCAGGTGATTTGAGGGCAGAGCAGATGAACTGATTAGGCAATGCAGAAAAGATCCTGAGAAGCTTTTAATGGGTCACTTACATGGAGAGAAAACGCAGCAGTTTCCTTATTGGAGAGGGCTTTAAGTAGGGTGCATGGAGGAGCGGTGCAGTGTGACAATCCTATTACACTGACTTACCATCAAAGCTGATGATGCAGACCTGTCTAATATAACCGCAGAGGGATGCAGTGCAGGGTTATGACTGAAAAATAGCTAAAATTGAAGAGTCTTCAAAGTGTTGCCTTTAAAATAGTTTCTTCCAATGCCTAGCATTAGTTCAAATAGAGTTTTTTTTATTTCTGTTTAAAAAGTTATGCAGGAAACATTTGGGGGGTAGGAGGATGTTAATTTTACCAGTGAAAACTTGTCTTGTTTACAGAAATAACTTCTGTTATCTTTTGTCGTACTGAAAATAATCATTGGCAATATCATTTTTGCAGTCAGGGCAGAAGTGCACTCAGGCACTTTCTTTTTCTGAAATGTTGTGAAATCCAGCATCTCTTCTGCAGTGGGTAGCACTCGAATGTATATGCTTAGGAAAGTGCCTAAAAGTTTGTGAGTGAACGCTGAAAGTGATCACTATGGCCTTGAAATTTCAGTAGGTGACCTCAGCTGCAGGAAGAAGAGGCTCTGTTGACATGAAGCATCCTTGTGAAGTTAATTATCAGAGCAACAATTGATTGGAACAGGAGCATCAGCAACTGAATTAACAGAATGTTAAACAATAGTGGCAGTGCCTTCCACTTCAAAATAATAGTGTGGGCTGAGTTTAGGTATGGACACTTGGGTTGTCAGGGGAATTTCTGGTGGAATGGTTTGTGCTCGCACTTGTATGTGCTTGTACAAGATTTTTGCTTGTGGTGCCTTCTGCAGAAAACAAATGGAAAGATAATGAGATTCTTTGTAGTAGTAAAGCATGTGCATGCTCACACCTCTTTTAACCTTGAACACCAGTTTTTTTTACCAGCTTGCACGAGATCTCAGCATTGAAAATTGGACAAAATGTGGTGTCATTGTGTCACTTGCTTTGCAGCTCCCCCGAGGTTGCTTTGGATGAAGGTTCTCTGTGCAGTTGCAGGCTGGCCCGGTTGGTTTGCCCGGTCAGGAGCACACTGTCAGCATGTTTTTGTTTTATATATGTTTTTATATTTTATGACAGCTTTTTGTGTTCTGCAACCTTCGAATGATGCAGCTTTTAGTGGGTTACCTGTTGAGATTATTGCTTTAATTCCTTGTATTATTTCAATACCAGTGCAACACTCTAATGCTATGGTTATTTTAAGCCAAAGTGAACGGATTCTGTATGTGCTCTGCATTTTGATATTCTGTGTTGTGTATTGAGAGATGTGGGAAAGCATTTAGTAAAATTAGGTTATATCTGAACAAAGTTGCACTTACTTCAGATGACTTGTAAAACGATTTAGGCTGGCAGTCTCCAAAGCATGAATCCTTCAGCTGAAATGTGTGTCCAAACAACTTGAAAGTGTGAAGAAATTCCTGGTAAAACAAGGCAAAACAAGTTGTCTTTCTCTCCAAATATGTTCGTTTATCCTCCCGAGCACTCTAAAAATAAGCCCATTTTTGATAGTGAGCCTTTTTCCTTGCTGCTTCTTTGGGACGTAGATGCAAACTTCATACAGCTGGCAGAAGTGCTTAAGTTACCCAAGGAATCTACAAATGCTGGTCATTTTGGCTGATACATGTAGGTACTTCTGGGCTTACTGGGTTAAATGTTTCCCTGTAGTTTGTGGTCTGGAAAACACCCTTTTTATGCTTAATTAAAGAAAAAGTCTTTTATGCCTCTGTGCAACGTCTCTTAGATCAGAACTTGTGTCAGCTAATAGCAGAGCAGGGATGGTGTAGCTGTCATGCCCGCGTTATTTGCTGCATTGTAGAAAAGGCTTCTTTCTGCTGTGTGAGGATGTAAAACAGTCACCAGGATTTCCCTCACGGCGTAAATCATTTGAAATGGACCCAACGTGGTGCATCTCTACCACACAGTAATATTGTTTGTACAAGATTTCTTTGACGCTGAAGTCACAGCTGTTTGTCAGGCAGGACCATGTAATGAGTTTGCACAGACTTAGAATGCATTAAAAAAAAAAAGATGGGGAGAACATGATGGTCACAGGATCGGTCACGTTACCTGGTGTGCGATGCAGTGCACGTTTAATCCTGGTGTAAAGTCTACCCGTAACCCTGTTGTATTCACTCATAAATCTCCTTCACTGAAGGAGAGCAAGCTTTTTAAAATTGTAAAGGAAAAAGCCCAAGTAAAAACCACTATCTTGTGCTGTTTTTCTGTCACTCTCCGGCCACATAGAGCAGTTGTTAGGTTAAGTTGTTGCTGCAACACTCTTTAAGTTGCCAGTGAGGTTAAAGTGGGGAAGGTGGTGAATTCACTGTGAGCGTGCATCTTTCTTTTTGTTATGCTAAACATTAACTGACCATTTCTTAGCAAGCATGGGAACACAGGCTGTGCTTCCTCCAACCGATGTGATTGTGATGCTGTTGGTAGAGGAATTGCTGTTCTTAGATGTGGCTAAGTCCAGCTGCTGGGAAAGGTAGATCTCTATCTAAGCTGATGTTATTGCTGATTGACGCTGAGTGCTTAATCTTACATGTAATTGATCAGTTCAAGGATGATGGATTATTTGGAAATACAGTATTTCTTGAAACTTAATCCTGAGGGTACAAAGTCTGCTTGAATCAGAACAAAGGTCAGATCACTGAGCTTGGGAACGTTTCAGGGCTGTTGTCAGTGTGTGGTAATGATTTTGTATGACTTACATTGCAGGTTGAATATGTACCATACTTACACAAACTTTGGAGTTAAAAACTTAGTACATTTTGAAGGAAAGTGAAGGTAGAAGTTGCAGTCTGTGATGCTTACCGTCAGATGTTTTTTTATAAAGGGCTGGTATTTTATGAGTATTCAAAGTTGTTTTTGTTTTCCCTGCTTTTATTGTTGCAGTTCTTCACAAAGCAGCTGGAATGGAGAAGGAGGCATCTTAGGAAATGGCATGGAAGGAATTCCAGGTGCTTTAGTGACTGATTCAGTTGTAGCTGAAGACTGGAGCTGAGATCATTGTAGCTCTCCCATTTCCTGGGCTGTTAGCATGCTGTGTAAGAATGCTTTCACCAATTGAGTGGTAGAACACAAGAAAGCAAGATGCAAATTGCAGGTTTTGTATAGTTTTAAACATTTTATTTACAGCATTTTACCTGATCTTTCCTTCTTTAGCTCATGTGGAAAGCAAGGAATTCCTTTACATTTGATCACTGTAATGTTGAAGAATAGAAACTTCCTACCTGTCCACAGAATAATGAGCCGTGCTTTACCCCATCCACCTTTCCAGTTCTGCTTCTTCAGGGAAATAGTGGTGGGTGTTCCACTTGAGATTTCTTTCCAGTGAAGACATCCAGCAGGAGGTCAGGGGACTGCTTTGGGAAGAGTACTGCTTGTATCTGCTTGTAGAGCATGGCAGTGTTGGAACGGCTCTGTGCTGCTGGTAGGAAGTGGTGAGTGTCTGTTTCTTGTCTGGCTGCAGGCAGCAGGCTGGTGGGGGGTGGCTTGGTTAATTTGGTTTTGCCTATTCTGCTTGGTAGGTTGCTCTCTTTTTTTATTTCCTTTTTTTTTTTTTAATCTTTGGCTTTTTGCTTCAAGTGTCAGTCCTCTGAGTATTTCTGCTGTTTGCTTCTGATTTACTCAGCTTTTCTAGGAACATTGTCATCCAGTTTGAAGTAATTCTTGACTTTCTGTGTTTACAAGAACCCTTAATGTTTACAACATTTGCTGCTGATCTCTTTTGTCATCTTCATAACCAGGCATAAAAAACAGCTTCCTGGCTGTAGAGGTTCAGAAACTGTCTTGAAACTTCAGAAACTTGATTTGGTGTTAGAAGTATGTTTGCAACAAAGGACAACATTTACTTGAAAAGTTCTAGTATAAATAACTTTGTTTCTTCCCACAGGACTACTGGGTTTTGTGCCATAGTTGTGAAGGTATCTTCTGTGGGAAAGCACGGGGTGTTTGTGCTCTCAGCAAGTGGGAAGTGCCAGCTCTGCAGCTGGCTGTGCAGTGGGTACTCGTCCTTTCTTCTGACTTCCTTTTTGTTTGTTTTTTTCTTTCTGTATTTTCCTAGATTTTGATATATATATATAGGCATGAGTGAAATTAATCTTTTCTTGAGCAACACTTTTTGAAAGACAAGAACCTGTTGCATCTAGCAAAGGCAGCTGTAATGCATAAAATTTATAGCAAAGGTTAGAGCTCTGAATCTGCTGCAGAAACAGTCTTTTGTCTTCTGTTAACTTGAAAACAAAACTCCGGTTATTGCCTCCTCCTCAGGTACTTCCTAACAGAAAAAAAAATTGACAGTTTTTTTTTTCTGGGGAAAAGGACAGAGGGTAAGTGATGGGAAATGAACCAAGCTGAGCTGTGAGCAGCAGCCTCCGAGGCTTTGAAGCAATTACAGAATGGGAGAGTGCTGTTTGCCTCATTTGCAAACTGAAGGGCAGGTGGATCTGAGGTGAAATGTTTTCTTGTGTGGTACAGAAACCAAAGAAGACTGTGAAGACTGCATGTTGGATATTTCTGCATCTCTGTTTTGGAGTAGCCTCAGAAGTTTGTTTTGTCTGGCTTGTTAAGCACTTTGGGCTAGCACTTGTGTCCGTGTCCTTATAAAGCCTCGAATGTTCTGGACAGTGGTGACACGCGTAGTGATGAGGAATGGTAAGCTTTTTCATGAGCTGCTTCAGCAGTGATTCTCACAGACCTTTTATGTGTGTTCCTGTATATTATTACCAGCTTCTGTTCCCAAACTTGCTGGGTGGCAAGACTAAGCAGATAAATTCTCTATGATTTCTGACTACTGTGCATGGCATAAACTGCACATGGATTAGAGGTCCCTTTCCTTGCCTGGTGTGTATGAGGTTTGGAGAGGAGGACAACTTGCCCACAGAAATAGTTTCCTAGTTTTACCACTCTGTCATGATTGAAAAAGTGCTGTTGCTGCTTACCATTGTATCAGTAGAAATGTTATGTTAACACACGTTATTTATTTCTTCTGCAGAAGGAAGGGAGCCAAAAATAGAAGAGCTGCTTGGGAGAAACCATTTGAGTTAGTGTATAACAGAAGTGTCCTACTATTTTCAAAAATACCATACAGGTACAGCGATAACTCATTTTTAGAAATGTCAGAAAGAGGAGAAGCTTTCCCACTTGGATCCTCTAGATAAAAAAATGATTGCAGCCTTCTTGAAAGAGGTTTTTCAACACAGATGGTTCTTTAAATGTTGAAATGGATAGTGAGAATTGAGAACTGTAGTGGTCTCTTATGTTCTGCATCTCTGCTCTTGATTCAGAATTCTGTAAGGTTTGTTTGGCTTGAGATGGGTTAGTTTCATTGTTCAGTTATGTAAAAATTGGTTAACTTTGCATTTCTGGGTCTAACACAGGTGAACAGAGAAGAAGGCATGCAGGTGTTACTGTAGCAAGGTTTTGTTTAAAAATAATAATAAAATTGAGATGTTGGTTTTTGTAATCATTTCAGAAGTTGTGTGTCCGTGTTCCTCTTTCTAGCTATCTAGATAAATCTTTATAAATGTTCATAAAGACAAACAATTCAAATACTGTTTTATTTTCCAACTTCTAAATTAATACCATGTCTAAGATAATTTATTGGCATTTTGAAAAATCAGGAAGATGTGCAAGTTCTGTTCTCTCTTCAGAAACCAACAAAATGCATAAGGGAATTAGAAGGATGGGTTTGTACTTTCGCATGGGAAGTACTGCAGTATTCCAGCTGAAAATTTGCTCTCAGTGTTTGGAGTGTTAATGGGGAATTGTTTGCTTTTTGCCTGTTAAGCCATTTAGAGAAAAGTGGTTTTGATCTCTTTATGTGGTGTAATTGTTTTGATATTTAGGATGCTGGGCACTGTTTTAATTGAAATTGTATTTAATGTATTTCAAGTAAACCTAGTAAGCTGATTCTTAAGTGTGCTGGTGCCTGCCATTTCAGGAGAGGTAAAAATACAAAAGAGGGAGGATTGGAAGTAGTCTTTTGTAATGTGGTTTCCATAATCTTAAAACAAAATCTTCCAGCTTAGTAATATTAATATTAGGATGCAGGGTAATTTTATTCAAAATTATCTCCCTGTGACTTTGCTTTTGTTCCTCCAAACAGTTTTCTTTTTTTTTTTTNTTTTTTCTTCCACAAACTTTTTTTTTTTTTTTTTTTTTCTCTCTCTCTCTCTCTCTCTTTTTTTCCTATAGTAAATTGTTTGGAATGCCATTTTCAGCAGGAAAAAGCTTAGTGTTGTCCTTTTTCTTCATGTCTGCTGTCACTATTGATTCATTAGCATTTCTTCCTGATCCTAAAGGAGGTTTTGGCATTCAGATATGAAAATCAGAGATGTGTGATCTTAATCAGCAACTTATTTAAAAGAATGCATAAATATTAAAGTGCTACTATGAAGCATAACCTTTTGTTACCAGTACTTTTAATTCAGAATTCACACTTTGTTTTTAATAGGACAGTCCTTCCAGTTGAGGAAAAAAAACAAAAACAGAAGAACACCAAAGTCAGCTCCCTCTCCTTTAGTCTTGTCCTCAATATGAATCTGAGTGGTTTATGACAGCCTATACTATAAATCATTAAAAAAAAAAAAAGACACAAATATTATATTGGTTTGCTCTAAATATTGTGAATTCCCAGCAACTTTATGGTAGGCTTATGTAGTCAAAGAATAGGTTTGGTTAGGATATTCCCAGGCTAGGTTTTGGAGGAATTTGACTCTTCTTTGCTGTACCTTCCCTTATTTTCTGTTTTATTTGTTCTTAACCTTTTCTTTTGTGAATCTAGGAGGAAGATGCTATTTCTTAAATGAAGTCTTAGTAATACCTTGTGTATTTCTGTACTTGAAACAAAAGTCTGGAGTGTAATTACTTCTTGGCTCTTATTTTCTGTGTTCTTAAGTTCATTAAATAGGAAGTGATCTGGTTAGCTTAGAATGCTTTTTGGTCAGAATGCTCTGATGAAGCATGCTCCTTTGTGTTGTCCATAAACTTAAGGCTGAGTCCATCTCTCATGCATTTAAACTGGATTAATTCACGTTTCATAGAATGGTTTGGGTTGGAAGGGACCTTTAAGATCATCTAGTTCCAACCTCCTTGCTATGGGCAAGGATTTAATGATGTACTCAAAGCATTTAGTGTTGCTTGTAGTTTCTTTAGTGTTCTAGATGAGACCAAATATGAAACATTGGAGCTGAGCTTGAAAATCTAAATGTGTATGTTTTTAAAACTTCCAGTGATTAACTGAGGTGGTGATTTTTGGACCAACCAGTGGTTGAATAGTTAACCCTGCTTAGGGGCCTAAAAGTGTCCAGGAAACTTCTGTAGAATTCAGTGACTGTTGTTTGGGATGTGTTAGTTACTATGTATGAATTGTTTGCAGGAGGTGTTATCAGATCTCTTTTTTAATTGTGGATGTGCAAGACCAGTGGCAAAGCTTCCTTTAATTTAGGTACTCACCTGCATTTGTTTTAGGAAGTTTTTCATGCAGATAAAATAAACTATTTACCTGCTAGAAGGAATATATTTTTCTTCCGGTTGTGTGCTTTTTAAGGTGCAAAGGTGGCATGGGAAGCATACTGGTTTCTTAGCCTCAATTAAAAAACTGTCATTGTGTCTGTATTCTGAAATGGAATGGTTACACGTGTAACTTAATGCCAAATGTGTGGATGTTTCATAATGTTGATTGTATGCAACATTAGCAAGTGCAAATTCAGTTCTCTGTGTTCTCCTGTAACTCAGTGTAAAGGCTGTAAAATAGGCTTAGAGTGAGGTCTCGTGTCTGTTTCGTTCCTTGAGTTACTGTAGAGAATTTGTTTGGAGAACTTAAATGGCCGTATACCAGAGCAACAACAAGAATGTGTGCTTTATTATTAAGCCCCAACCTGACCAAGTGTCTGACTGCATCCAGCGGGCTGGCTGTGCACAGATGAGCGTAACTGATGTGGTTTGCTTTCTGCTGTTGTCTTTTTTGAAAGTTTTACAACTTGAGGAGCATACCAGAAGGATGGATTTCTGTAGGCAGAATAAGGGTATTTGCTGTTGTAATCTATCATATGATGGAGACTTCAGCACTTTTATCATGAGGTCATTATTTCATATGAGTAGCAACATGTGTCTTGTGACTATAACAGAATATTTAAGGAGGTAGAGAGTAAGTGTCCGAACACTCAGGCTGTAATGGGTTTTCTTCTCTGTGGCATGCCAGGTATGTTGTGACTTTTTGACTTTTAGGGCTGTGCACCTGGATAGCAGGTAGTGGAAACTAGGCCAAATGTGTAATAAAGCAGTGCAAGGAAACCCAGTTTACTTAGTGTATGCAAATAAAGGGAGGCAAGGATCCACAAACATTTTAAGGGTGTGAGTTTGAAGAGAGTGGCATTTATGTAAGTGATGGACAGTGTTAGAAGCTTGAAGTGCTGCCAAACCAAGAGTGAGCACTGAGTCGCTCAGTGAGGAATGGGGTTTTACTTACTTGAAAAACCATTTGCAGCACCTGCTATAGAATGACAGAATGGTTTGAGTTGAAAGGCACATTAGTCCAACCCTCCTGCTGCAGGCAGAACACCTTCCACAAGCTCAGGGTTCTCAAGGTCCCGGCCAGCCTGGCCTTGATCACTCGCAGCACACAACTTGATCCCAGCACTGAGAGCAGTCCTCTGTC
Organism: Odontophorus gujanensis; assembly: GCA_013399175.1. Taxonomy (NCBI): domain Eukaryota; kingdom Metazoa; phylum Chordata; class Aves; order Galliformes; family Odontophoridae; genus Odontophorus; species Odontophorus gujanensis. Next base: position 629,687 of record VXAB01011891.1, read on the forward strand.
TTCATAAAGCAGGCTCTTGTGAAATGGAGGCTTTACATTGCTCATATGTTACTCCTCAAAGTGGTATTTCATATGTCATAGGGAATGGAATGTAAAAAGCAAAGGATTTTGTATCTTCTTTTTGAATTTTATGAGCTGTAGTTGAATCCTATTGTATAAAACACATTTTTAAATATATATTTTATTTGGACAAAATTATTCCAGGAAGGATGCTAGTATTGGAATATATGTATTTAGGTGACTCTGTGTAGTTTTCTCCTTCCTTGAACACTGCTTACAGTGGCAGCTTGGTCCTCCAATATGCAAGCTCTGTGGGAGTCAGCTGTGCTGCTTATAGATGCTAATGCTCCAGAGTTTCTGCTCTGTCCTCTGCTGGAGGTTGTCATCATAGGGATGTCAGAATATGTCTCAACCACACCAATTCATAATTCAGCATAAACCCATGAGATACTTATTATAATAAGTTCATAAGCACTGTTTTACAAATATTTATGGAAATCTGAGTGCATGAAATCTCCAGAAAAGGTTAAGACTTTTAATGTTCACATGCATGGAAAACACACTCCTGCTGAGGCTACCAGCATGAGATTCCCTTTCCTATCATGGTCTATGGGAGGTGTCAGAAATGCTGCCTTGCCAGACGCAGTAGGCCATAGGGCCTGTGATCCTAGCACAACTGCATGTTCAACTAGAACAGACCTGTGAAAAGTTGCACTTGAAATGAGGGCCCTGGTTAGTAGGGGATAGTTGTGCTAAAATGCTATAGGTAACTTTCAGAAACACTCATTTATTCTTTTATTCTATTAATGTTATGAAAGAAGTGTGTATTTCACTTCCTTATTAGTGCTCTCCCACTACTGTTTGCATGCTTTCAAACTGTCAGGAGAAAAAGTTTTTTTTGAGAAGGGAGTGGAAATCAGAGAGCTGAAGTACCTCTCTGTTAAGAGAAACTGGAAAAACTGGACTTCTTCAGCCTGGTGAAGAGATGGCTCTGGGCAGACCATGTAGCTGCCTCCAGGCACTTAAGGGGGGACAGAGAAACTGGAGGGAGACCTTCTGTTGGGGAGTGTAGTCATAGAGCAAGGAGGAATGGCTTTAAACAAAAAGAGGGGACATAGTAGATCAGATATGAGGAAGAAATTATTTGCAGTGAGGGTGCTGAGGCACTGACACATCCCAGAGGAGCTGTGAATGTGCTATCCTGGGAGGTGCTCTAGGCCTGGTTGGGGAGGACCTCGGCAGCCTGAACTGGGGGACAGAGCCTACCTATGGCAGGGGTTGGAACTACATGGCCTTTGAGGTCTCTTTCAACCCAAACCCATATGTGATTTTATGAAAGTTGTAGCATTTATCAGTAATCCTGAGCTGTAGGATTTTAGGCTAAGCTTTTTCTAAAAACGGAATTGCGACCCTAAGAAAGCAAGGAAAGTGTTTCAGATTTTGTCGTTTTTAAGGCTGCAAAACTTTGAGGAGTTGGAAGTGGGGATGCACACTATTTTTGTCTCATGTTTTCTAAACAGAAAATCCAGGATGATGTGAATCTACTAAAAAACTGCTTTTGGCTACAGCACCTGCTTTGATTATGTAATCTGATCTGAGAAGGGTTTTTCAGTGATTGCTCCTGTAAGGATGAAAAGCACACTTGTACTAGACCATGTTCTTACAGCCCGTGAGTTAAAATAATCAATTACATTACTGGTCTTGTTTCCAGTGTCCTACAAACTGATTAGTCTCTTAAATGTAGCTGTTTCAAAGGTGCACTGCTGTGCTGTTTTTTACTCACATAAACAAATTTGTGCAGAGAAAGGTATTTAGAGAATCATAGAATCATAGGGGTTGGAAGGGACCTCTAGAGATCATCGAGTCCAACCCCCGAATACTGTTAGATAAGTACATCTGACTAAAGAAAGTAGTCTGGAGTGAGATATCTTCAAGTGTGCAGCCAGAGAAAAAACTTGAGTAATTTGCTGCCTTGGCATTTAAACAGAGTTTGTAGTAAGAGTTGCTGGTGTCAGAACAGTGCTAAAGCTGGGAAGAAAATGGCTACCTGAAATCATTGTTGCTACAGTAACAACATGGCTTGACTATTAATGTGCTGCTTTTATCATATTAGGTGTGTTGTGTTAGATACTGCTCCTAGGTAAAAAGGACTTTACTGAGAATAGATATAAATCTACTTGGAAGCCTGACAATAGCCATTAATATCTTGTTTTAGAATATTAATCTATTTATTGGGAAGACTGATTTGTAGTGAGTATTTTTTTTAAATACTGTTTTCTACAAAAAAATAAATTACTTGATGGTTTTCAATTGTGCTAATAACTATTGTTAGAAAACAATTTGCAGGAGGATAAAATACAGAGTAAATGATCTCTTTCAGTGGTAAGTTTAAAAGACAACTATGTAGGTTGCTCTGAATTATTTATTATTTTTTCCTATTTATTTCTGTGGAAACTACAACAGATGCAAAGTGCAAAATAACAATATTTGATAGAGCAAATTCTCAGCTACAAGACTGTATTTTCCAACATAGTCACCACAAGTAGCTGTATGTTTTCACCAGCAGTGAAAAGAGCCTGCACACTGCACTTGTAATAGTGCACCAGTGGAGGAAAGCTGCCACTGCCTCACTGTGCTCACATCTACTGGTTGGTTTCCATAAGTGTTCAACAACCATGAATTGGACAATCCTACTCCACCCATTTACTGTCTCATACAAAACAGTCTTCTACCTCATTTACTCCATCTCAGATGTGTGCCGGGTATATAAATTGCAATTTTCAAGGCTGTAGAATTATACTTGTTATGTAGGAGCAGTCGTTTGGGCAGCGGGATGATGTTGCTTTGTGTTACACAGGAAAGGATGTACCATGGAAAGCTTGAACACTTTGTGACTCTTACGTGCAGCTTTGCCTCCTTCGTGTTTTATTGAAATTCGGGAGGATGGCTGTACAAACAGCTAACAGCAGTACAGTTGTTAGCTGAAAAATGAGCTTGGAAGTGGAATGGTGTATTTTCTTAAGACAAGTGAATGGAAGGTACTGCCTCTGGTATTTAAAAAAATGAGAAGACTGTACGTGCTTTCAAATTAAGGCCCTTATTAACTTAGAAAAGCACTTCCATGAAGGAGCTTTCCGCTTTGGATTTCTCTTTACTTATTTTCAACAGTGAAACTGAGTATGAAATCTTGGACTAAAAATTCCCCAACCAAGTTCTGTTGAGTAGGCAGAGTCTCATGTGACTGTGTCTGTGTTCTGAAGCACATTTGTGCACTTGGAAGGCATGTCCCTGTATTTTGTGCTGTGTGTATAAAACTTACATGATGATACAGTGAAGGAATATGCAGTAATTCAGACTGGAGGAGTTCCACAGCTTATGGGCTGAGGTAGTTACTGCACAGGTAATATGTTGGAGAGATTTTGCTGACAGTATAATGATGAGAGAAGTGCTCAATGTCAAGGATGATGCCAAGGTTATGTGCAGTGTCAGTGATGTGGATTGAATCAGAGAGATGATGTCACACTGCTTTAGGCTTTTCCTGTTCGAGTGAAGCTGTTATGTTCAAGGTATGTAATTGCAGGAAATCAAAAGCTAGTTCATGTGGTCAAGGTAAATGGACTGAAGGGTGACAGAAAACCTACATTACGCAAAGGATATATTGATTTGTAGTTTAAACTGGTTGAGAAACATTACAGAAAGAAGGGGAATTGTTGCTGTGCAGCTTATTGCATGCATTAGGGTAACTGTCATTGTGAGGAGTGCCATTTGATTTAGCCAAGTACTGGTGGACTGAATGTCAACAGTATTTCGGACGTTGCAGCTGACCTTAGCTGGTGGGGAAGCTCCTGTGAGAAGTAACCTTTGGCAACGATATATTAATTTTCTTTCTAAAGATCAGGAAGTTCTTTAAACTAGTGCTTCAGACTGCTTCTATGATGCTTTAATTTGTTGGTTATTATGTATTTGCTTAATATTGCTTTGGATAATATGTGTTCAAAGCAGACAGCTCTTAAATATATCTGCTTTTTGTTCATGTCCGCTTGCTTCTCTGCAGATATCTTTCCTCCCTGACTGTGTGCCTGTTGTATGCATCTTTAATGCTTGCTTCTGTCTGTTTAGAGATGGAGATGAAAAATAACCTTTTTAACTGATAGTTGTTCCATTAGTCCAAACCCCAGTCTACCTAGAATTTTCCCCTTTGAGAGCTTTTCCTTTTTTTTCTTATTTAAGTAATAGAGATTTTTGAAATAATAATTAAATGTGTCATTTGACATGTCTGATGATAAAACACAAGCTCTTTTTTCTTGACTCAAGTTATTCCCTCTGACAACTTTTTTCCCACTGTGATAGTCCAATTGATGTTACATTCATCTACTTGTAATGTTTTGTTTGGACTGAAACAGCTTCCCTCTGAAGTATCAGTTGTGTTCATCTCCTGAGCTGTCATACGTCTTCTTGAAGTGCTTCACTGTCCCATATGGGGTGCTGTCGAAAAGCAAAACTTCTTTTCAGTAGAAAAATGAGATCTACAGTTCCATGTGAAAGCCCCACCACAGCTTTGGGAACTGTGTGTGTGCTTTTTACAGTGGTGGGGAAACTAAGGAAGAACTGTATGGTTTTTGGGTTTGGTTTGTTTTGTTTTTTTTTGGAACTGTTTTTTTCATATATAACTCAAAATCTAGCAGGAGATGGGAAATGCCAGAGACAGTCTTCTCTCTTTCAGTCCCTTGCTTACTTGTTCTTTCAGTCACTGAAGACTCTTTGGAGGCAGAAGTATCTCCAATAAAAGGACTTAATTCTTTGTAGGGTTGTGAAGTGTTAGGTTGTGGCTTAATTTTATTTCTGGATAATTCTTCAGATAATGACTTCAGTGCTGTATCTGTATGTAAATATTGCTTTGCAATAACTAATGCAAGTTTAACTTGTAAAATTGATTGTGGCATTTATAATTCAGTTGATTAAAGTTGGAATAGCACAGGTTATGATAACTTCTACAAATTCTCAAAGGGAATGAATTTTGTGGTTTTAGAGAAGAATATGTTGAAGTTCAAGCAATTGTTTAATGTACGCTGAATGGTTGTTAACGTAAACTGAATGGTAGTTCTGTATGTTTGTGGGTACTGAACGTTTTAACATACATCAAAAAGCATCAAAATCCCTTCTACCAGAGAGCAGGCAGCTACATTTTGTACAGACAAGGCTATTTCTGTTGACTTGTAGGAAAAAAGGCAGTCTGGGTTTGTATTTGGTGAGTATTCAGCTGTAATGACTGATTCAGAGGAAGCTAGTATCAGTGAAGCTCTTCCCTATATCTGTCTTCTTTTAAAATTATTTTATTCTTGGTAGTTGTGGGTGACCATGCTAGTGGGAGCTGTTTCTGGGCTCCTTGAGGAGCTCTTTCTTATCTGCCACATTAATTTTATTATCTTTCTGTAGAAGAAGATTTCCAGATCTTCATCAGACAGTAGAAGGAAACTTCTGCCCTTCCACTGTGCCTTCTGTCTCCCTATGTATCAGTTTATCAGATTTTAATGGTGGGGGGGCAGTGTCCTAATGAATTTATCTGTCACTCTCAACCAAGTAAATACACATTTCCTTCTTCTCAGGAAGTGCTTGAGTTTAAGACCACAAGTGCAAGGCTGGTGCTGCGTTTTTATGTTAAGCTCCTGAAGTGTACTGTTCAGCTCCAGCTTACACCAACCAGAAAAAGCAGTTGCTACAGTTTATTCTCACCTTTGTTCCTTGTCTTCCTTGCTTACCCCTGTAATCAAAATCAGCTGTGAAAGCAAAAGCTAATTTTATATTACATTAGAATTTATACTTTAAAACAAAAAAAAGTGCACTTCTCTCGATTGCTTTCCTTACTGGAAAGAGTTAAGGGTCTTTTCCCAGACGTAGAAGTACCGGTTGTTGCAGATTTCTTAGGGTTTTTCTATTGAAAATAAGGACTAAGTGGTGGATAAGTGCGTCAGAAGTCTTAGCAGAGTTACAGTAAAGGTTCCTTGTACATCTTTGCAATCTAGTGTACCTCAGAGGTCTTTCCCAGAAAGGGACCTGTCATAGAAGATACTTCATTACTGAAAACAGGATGCTAATAACTTAGTAAGTGAACTAAAGTGTATTTAATCGTAAAATAAGGTGTAATTGTAATGACCAGAGGAGAAGTTGGGCAAATTCTGTAAAGTGAATCAGATTTGAACTTAGATGAATTGTCGTCTTATAAACTGTGTAGTGTGAATGTCTTTGAGCTCAGTTCAGGAATCATGGGTAAAATATTTTCTGCTCTACGTATAGATGGGAAAGTGATTACCTTAATTGTTCTTTATGAACCTGAATTTTGAAGTAGCAGCTGTAGTTGTTTCCTTTGAAAAGCAGTACTAAGGAAGCTTTTGTAGCTGATCTCCAGCTAGTCATAAAGATTACAGTTTTTTAACAGCTGTAGTGTGGTCATCTCTAACAATTTTGTAGCCTGTATATTTTTAACTTATGTCTCAGATGCTTTATGAGAACCTTCTGTCTCTCTGTAGCTCACACGTGCTTGAGTGACTGTGCTTGCCTGTGCAGTATCCACATACAAGTCTTGGCCATGTGTATGGAACAGAGAAGATGCTGTGCAGTTGAATAAGAAATGATGAAAACTGTGTGTAGAGCAGTTATTGCTAGTGTTAGACCAGTTGCAGTTTTCAAAAGAGGATTGTAGCGATGGTGAGATGAGTTTGCAGGGTGGCAGGGTCATTGTTCAGAAAAATTGCTTGCAGTGGGAGATAGGTTTGGCTGGGGCCCACTTTTGCCAGCCAAATTTCACAGGCTTACTGAGATGTCTGTTTTAGTGCTGATCTTAGTGCATGGTATTGCAAAGCTGCATAGACCACCTTCCCCTTTTCTGAAAGGTGTTTTGGCTCTTCATGCATGCAAGGTGTGTTCTGTGAGTTTTTAACTGTACTTGCTGCTGAGCCTTCTGTTACATCTAGTAGGGCTTCACTGCTCTTTTAAATCAATGCTTTTGATTCTCTAGGCACAGAAATTATTGCTTTATAAGCTTGAATTTATTTTATTATTTTTATTCTGGGGGGGATGTGTGACATATTTGAGAAAGGAATGTATCTGTTCAATAATGTGGAAGAAAGGTTACAGTTTTATGTGGTAATTAGGAAATGATCCTGTGGCTTGGGGAAGGAGCTTGGAGACTTGTCTTCTGCTGGTTTATATTGCCTACAAAGACTTCACAGAGGTCTCTTTCCTTACACTCTGCCTTTGTATTTCAGACAGATGGCTTTGCAACAGAGACTGACTGGGGAACTAAGATTCAAAACAGCAACTGCATGTGAACCAAGTTAGGAGGGGGATCCTAGGTAGTATATGAGGACTTAACCTCTCAGTGAATTAATTCTGGTGATGGATTTGTGAGTTTAGTCTAGAGTGTCTTGTGCTATAAAGCTTTATTCTCCTTGTCTTCACTGGTAGTAAACCAGTTCTGCAGAGATGCTTCACCCTGATCCATTCTTGTTTTGTACAGCTTCAGTAACTTAGTCTCTTCCAAATGTCATGTAGTCTAGTACATCCAACTAGGAAGTGAAAAGTTTCCTTGTGTAGTTCTTTGGAAGATTCGTAAGCAAAACTGAAAATAGAGCAGTTAATCTGGTATTAATCAACCTATATGAAAGCAAAGTAGTTTATAATTTAAAAATGGGCCAGCTAGCCTTAAAATTGTAGTTAACTTTTTCAAAGGAAAAATGAAGAACTGATGAGACTCTGTCTTAAAACTTTCCAACATTTAATTTCAGGTACTTTGATAATTTTAATGAAAAAAGTCAGGAAAATTTTGATTTCTAACCATTTGTTTTCTCTGCTTCTTTCTGTGTTCAAGAAATATAAAATATCTGAGTTCTAAAGCACTAGTTGAAAAGCAGAACTTCTCTTGCTATGCAACTTTTTCCCCATTCTTAGTTTCACAGCATATGTGTACTTTATATGGTTTCTTGATAGATTTAGTACCAATGTCTGTTATTTGAAAGTCATGTGTGTTTGAGAGAAAACCGCTCACATTTTGATATTTCTAACCTAGAATAAATTTGAATTTCTCACCAATGTGTTAAATTCATGTTTTATTTTGCAGGTTTGTTTTAACGCGGAAGTGGATCTCAGAGCTTAATGCAAAAAAAACAAACAAAGGTATGTGGATTTTTTTTCCCAGATTCCATGAAACCTTTGGCACATACTGCTAAGCAATCAGAAAAGCAGTCAGTGACAAAATGAACTGTATTGCAACTTGTATCTTGAAATTTATGTATGCAGTGCTGTGATGCCAAAAGAGGAGCACCCTTCCTCCTCCCCCAATAGTTACAGTTACGATAACGTTTATGGTTGTTTTTCTCTGCAACATTTATGGTTCTGTTATCTCTGTAGTCAGAATGCAATTGTGGCATTCTGTTAGCTGTTGAGAACCAAAATTATGAGTCCTTAACATGGATTTCATTCTCTACGTATTATCTGCCTGGTTTCTAAGTATTGTAAACGTATTTTGCATTGTCACAGGAGTGTGTTGAACTTTCACTTATTTTATTAATAAATAACCACATGGGAAATCTGCCAGCAACCGGAACAGTGTTTCAATTTTTTAATTATGACATGCTTTTTTTCCCCTGTCCTGTCCTTAGGAAGGAGCCCTTTGTGGAGCTATTTGTAAGAGAAATTATATGAAAATGTATTGTAGAATCTGGGTATCTATTTTTAATTGCGCAGTGTTCGTTTAGGAAGAAAAAAAATCATTACTTAAGTATTTCTTGGTATGCCCCTCCTACCCCCTCTAATTTTTTGAGACAAAAAATTTTGTTAAAATACAGATTTTGCTTCTCTTCATGATACTTTGTGTTCTACAACAGGAATACTTTGATTAATTAATTTATTCTCTATTAAGTTACGTTAAACACACTTAAGAGCAGTTTGCTTTCATCTATTTTAGCTTGATTCTTTTGCAAGTGGCTTTAGGTAAGACCCCAAATTCAGTAAATTCTCATTACTGTGGAGTCAAATCTTGGCAGAATTGGATGTGCAGGCTTTTTCAGCAAGTAAGATCTGGGTTCCCATGTTTTCTCCTTGCTGCTGACTAATAGACCATCTTAGAATTCAGCTCAGTATTTTGAATAGGTGAGAAGGAGGTCCTGTTTGCTCACATGTGCTTGTCTTCATTTATAGTCTGATTAATGCATAGGCTTAATGTAAATTCAAGAAAGGTAGTATGTGCATTTTACGTAAACATGACCTGCTTTGCTTGGATCTTCTCCTGTGCTTAAACTTTCAGAGCTACTGCTCTCAACTGTGAAGTACCGATTTTAACAGAACGTGGAACTCTGGTAACCACCATGGTGGCCAGTGCTGTACCCTTGTGTAACCGTCGTCTAACTGATTCAGAGCTTACATGATGAGTAGTTTTCTGAACTACAACAATTTAAAAGTACTACTGCTGTAGCATGCATAGAAGAACATTTGATGCCTTTGCCTGACTTTGCGAGTTTATGGAATGAACTACTTGAGAAAATGAATAAATACAACTACAAAAGGAATACTTTTTTTTAATCTGAGGTTGAATTTAAAATGAATGGATCCTGGCTAGGGAGGTGGCTTGGTTTCACTGTATCTTAACTGGTGGTTAGCTGTGTGCAATTAAATTAAGGTGATCTCCGAGGAGGAAGCCTGTACTCCTGTATACACAACAAGAGGACAGAAAAAGTGAAAGGCTGCACTGAAGCAGTGTAATGATGTTTGATTGTTACTGTTACTGCCTGGAGATCTTGAGGTTCTGATAGAAATATGCAGACAGCGTGTACTGCCTGTCTTCTGTCTCCACTCGAGTGTAGTGGCTGCAGCATCTTGTAGACTTCTGACCAATGAATTTAATCAGTCAAGTCTGCATTGCTCCGATGCAGACTCTACCTTTCATGTCAGCTTACGTCACTTAAAGCACTAGTTGAAAATGTGATTTAATGATTCACTCAAACATCTTCTACTTGTGACAGGAATGTATTTCCTGATGATGGAAAGTGCTTTCTATGCAGGTTTTCTTTGTGAGTAATGAATTTGGGTTTTTGTTTTGCTAATTGCCAGTCGTTTACTTTCCTAATTGCAAATGTAAATAGTAAGACATCTTGACTTCAGAGAAATCAAAAAACTTATTGCCAGTTAAATGTACGCAATTAAGAAACTATTTAGAAACAGTGAATGTACTTTATTAGGATAAATGTTGTCTTTTTTCTTAAGTTTTCCAAGTTCCAGGCTGATCTGTCTGAGCTCAGTGGAAAGACCTATCGTCTTTTTATTTTCTTTTGCATATGGGGGAAATGTAAGAAAAATAAACCTGGTCTCAATATGCTAATAGTATAGTTGATCACACTTCCATATAACAGGAGGGGTTACAGATGTACTGAGTTCCACTGTAATGGTTTGTGGCGTGAGACAGGTTTTAAATATTTGAGGTAACTGGCAAAACAGGACTTGTTACCAGAAGCTGTCTTGAATGTATTCAAAATTGCTTTACTTAAGAACAGAAAATGTAATAAATGAATAATAGCACCACGGATGTTGAAGAAGGATCGTTTATATGTATAGAAACTCAGGATAAATTTGGACATGTCTGAGTTACGCTTTTGGTCAGACAGGAAACTTATAAAATTTTCATGTTACTGTTCAGATTATTTTGGTTACCATAAGATGAGTTTTATTTATAGTAATGACTTAAAAGAAAATTATTAGGTGAGTAACTTAACATCTCTTACTACTTGTAGGTATGAGTTCTTATCTGTTCATCTGGTCGCATACAGTGTTATGCAGCTACAAGTGTTCTAAGAAAAAATTCATGTGTCATATTTGATACCACTAAATGTCATTTATTACTCTAGTGCTGTAATGCAAGTGAGTAAAAGCAGAGTGTTAATTTGAGGAAGTCTTGTAGTAATTGGGAAATATAGCATGCTTTAGGAAGTCAGCAGGAGGTACGATCTTAGAATTTGTGACATTACTAGAGTATGTGCAGCAAATGATTATCAGTCAGAAAAAGTAAAGAGCATAATAAATTGCTGGATACCTCTCAGAACATGCTGGAGAGGAAAAAAATACTATTTTTTTTCATTGTAGTGAGAAATAAGATCAGAATTTTCCCAAAGTTGAAGGATATGTCATGTTCTAAGATGTGTTTCAATGAGATTGAGTAAACTGTTTTAATGTCTTCTATTTATATATATATATATATATATATATATAAAGTTGTACTGAGCCTTTGTAGCAGTATTGTGCAGGTTCTCACCTGATCTTTAGGAGTGGCATTCCAGGAATAGCTGGCACTGGTAAATAACAGTATATGGTTGACAAATTTGAGAAATTCTGTCAAAAATTGTTAGATGAACCTGTTTCCAAAACCCTTCCTAATCTGGTTGTGATATCTACGTGCTGAGTTTTGGAAGTACAGTGGGAATAAGACCTCTGTGTGCAGTTGTCATAATTGGGGATTTAAATAGAGTTATGGAAAACATTATTAGTCAGTTTGCTGGTATCTACTGTGTTTGTAGTGGAAGACAAAGTTCTTTAGCTACTGCTCACAAAAGATGTCTGAACAAAAATGCCTAACTGCAGGAAAACCTTTTGCTTTAAATTGAAAGTCATTGTTGGATTTGACTATTAAAAATATGTAGTTCTCCTTTGATGAGCTTGAAGTCTTTTTCCTAGTACACCTTCAGTCCCTTGTTTGATGACTGGGGAACATTTTTAGTCCTGTGGGATCTACGCGTGGAGTAACTGCATTTGCATACGAAATCTCACCACCACTTGGTGGCACTACTTGGCTTCAAAAGGACTTTTTTTCTGAGCATATAAACACTTTGGTTCTGTAGAACTACAATTAAAAGTGGAGCAGTCTTGTTTTAAATTTCCTAAAAGTCACTGATGCACTTTAGAAGTGAAAATTCTTATTTAACCTAATGAAAGGATTTGCTTTTGTATGTCTCCATGGAAAATCTAGCTATCATATATATATATAAATTTCTCATGTTAATAGTATTCTCAGAAGATGTATTATGTACAGTTCCCCAGCTGAATTATCACAGCATTTACTTCTAGTGTTTTACTTAGATTGATAGGAATAGGATAAATAATTTTAGAGGATAACATTGGTTTCATAGTAGTGTTCTTCATAATGTTATCTCTTGCAGGCAAATAATGGAATGACAAGACTTCTTTTTTGCCTTCTGAAATTTTCTATGCACTTTTATTTATTTATAAAAATGTTGGGAAAGAATTCCCCCATTTGATTTTTCTGTCAACAAAACTACTGTAAGTTCTTGCCCTTACTCTTAGTTTCTGCCTGCCAGTTGTGCCAATTCATTTGTAAGTATGCCAGCCTGTTAAACTAGGTAATGAAATTGCTAATAAACTGAATGAAGGGATGTGAAGGAGTGAAGGTATCATGGAATCATAGAATCATAGAGTGGCCTGAGTTGAAAAGGACCTCAAAGATCATCTGGTTTCAACCCCCTTGTTATAGGCAGGGTTGCCAAGGAAGGCAGGAGTCATTTAAATTGGCTTTGCTGCTAAGAAAGGCATGATTCCAAGATATGACCAAGTGATTTTACAGTGTATGGATACATGTTGTCACTGTTTCCTCTTCTCTGCAAGCTGAAATCTTCTGCAATGACAGCAGAGCTTTTGTTTTATTTGTTTTTTTTTTCCCTTATGAGAACTCTAGTAGTGGTACTACAGCTGATAAGAATGCATGTACTTTCTTAAACATGTTCTCTGTATGTAATTCCTCACTTGCTGTGACTGTAGTCATAACTGATAGGTTTCATGATGGGAAAATACTTTTCTTATATTTTTTGGAAAGCTGACAATGAGAATCCAGCCCCTCTGAAATGTGACATGCCAAGAAGTCATCTAAGCAAATTGTGAGCTGGAAGAGGGGTTCATCCTGTGAAAAAGTAATAGCTGTGGCAAGTCGTAAATAATAGAAATGCTAATTGAAAATGAGCCAGAACTTGGAAAATGCTTGTTTATAAATTTGAGAATAACTAGATTAGTTAATGAGAAAATTCTGGAAAGCAGGAACACTGGAGTACAGTTCTGCTGTACGTTCTGCCTAGCTTGAGCAGATGCCCTCTTCAGGTGGAAACTCACATGTTACCACATGTCTTTTCTATCACTGGACACCACTGAAGAGTGGGCACCACTGAAGGAAGTACAGTTGTACCTCTTTATACTCTCCCTTCAGATGTTTGTACATACAGATGAGATCTTACCTCAAGCCTTCTCTTCTGTAAGATAAACAGTCCTATTGCTGTCAGTTTTTCCTCATGCGAGATGCTCCAGTCTCTTAATTGTCCTAACGGCCTTTCAGGGGACTCTGCAGTAGCTCTGGGTCTCGTGCTGCAGATCCCAGAACTGTAGATGTTACCTTACCAGTGCCAAGTAAGAAAGAAGGATCACCTACATCGATTTGCCAGCAGCATTCCTCCAAGTGCAGCCTTTGTGCATACCTTTGGACTTCCTTGCCACAAGGGCACACTGCTTGCTTGTGTTCAACGTGCTGTCCATTGGGACCCTTAAGACTTCTCTGCAAAGCTGCTTTCAGTACGTACTGGTGTGTGGCGTTACTCAAACTTCGCACTTTGTTTTGTTGAACATCATAAGGTTTCTATCAGCCTGTATCTCCAGCCTGTCAAATAGCAGTGTGGTTAATGCTTCAGCCACCTGTCCTGGTTCTGTATCAGCAGCAGTCTTCCTTGAGGTTTCATTCTGCCCCTTCACTTACAAGGATATCAAGCAGTGTTGGACGGAGTATAGCCCCCAGAGCACAGCACTAGCTAATGGCCACCAACTAAGCTTCACACCACTCGCCACAGTCTTAAAATTTTTGACAGTTTGAAGGGAGCTGGGGAGAGGCAGGGAACCCACACTGCCATCTGACTGCAGTAATGTATCTGTGCATGTGAAACTATGGAGGGTAACAGTTTTTTGTGAAATAGTGGGTATTATCACACTGCATTAAGGCTGTATTTTTAGAAGTTCTTTTTGTGCTCCTGGTATGCTGTAATTACCTTATATGTATTACTGTCCATCTTGGAGAAAGTCAGTAATTTGGCTGTAGTTCTCATCTCCAGTAGAAACTATGGGCAATACCACTTCAAGCTTGTTTGTACTTCTGAAAATACAAAATGGAAAGAGATGCAGGAACGTGAGGACTTAAGTACTTAAGGACTGTCCTGTACAGGTAGGGCTGCCAAGTGCTGTGGGGAGTTATGGAAGCCTATAGCGTTTCCATTCAAATCAAGATTCAAAGGCTTGATTTTGTACTGGCTAGGAATCTTATAGAAGTATCTAGTTCACTTTGAAAGGTTCTGTCAATTAGATCATCTTAAATGCCTGCATTAGCACTCAAAACTAGAAGAGTATTTTTGAAAGTCATACATCTGATTCTTTTGACACTTTAATTGTATTGTCATTTATTTTATTCATTTCAGTATTGGATTTTAGCATGATGTACCCCATTGTGACAAAATGATATATTTTCCCAAGCAAATCAATATTAGAGAAATAAGATTAAGGATAGTTGGTGGCTCTAACAGTATTCTCTTCTGTGATTTCTGAATTGTAAGGCAGTCTTGCTTTGGTCGTAAACTGCTGTCTTGTAGATGCAAGCTGTTTAAGTATCGCTTTTACACATTCTAAACCAGAAATCATGCTTATAAAATTCTGCTATTTTTTTCTAACTATCTGACACATGGCTTTCAAAGAAGCTGTTTCGTTAACTATGAATATTCGGGTAAATAAACTTCCTGAAAATAAATGGTTTCAAATTTGACATTGCTGATTATGTTCTTACTGAAAAGACAGACTTCTTTTTTTGTAAGTTGATAGGTTAGTAGAAATGCTGTCTTGCTTTTCCTGGAAGATGTGAACTTGATCGTTTGCTTAACCAGGAAGAAACCTCTTTTTAAGTCTTCTTAAAAATTCTGTAGACTGGCTGTCTTTTTGTTGCTTAGAGAATTCTGAGTCCTAAAACTTCAAATTAGTAAATAATATACTGCTGCAAAACTACTCTTCTCTTTCCCATATTCTGTATTGGAAGTGCTTTGGATTTTTTATTTGAAATACAGGTAAAGTTTGTGGTGAAGTTGTCTAGCTGGTGACAACTGATGGTGAATTTTCTGTTGCTGAGCAATCACAGTTGGGTTTTTTTCCCCCCCCCCTCCCTTAATTGTGTTCATCTTCTGCTAGTTTGTATAATTATAGAAGACTCCTATGTAAGTTTCTTTCTGGTCTATTTTTTCTACAGCAATATGACAACTTGGTGAAAATTTGTCATATTGGTTTACTTACTTTCTTCTTACTGCCTTCTTAAGGAATTGGGAGCAAACCTTGAGGTTTTAAAATAAAATTGAACGTTTGCAGTATTGTTGTCACTAGGCATCACTGTCCATTGCAGTAACTTTTGTATTTTTCATGGTGTTGCATCAGCGAATTGCCTTCATGCTTTGCAAATCACTCTTAATATGGGAGCCCAAGTAGGTATGAGATCTTTCTGATGTTTGAGCTTTCACATAGCCAGCTACATGTCACAATTTGTTTAGTTTTCTGTGGAACTGCTCAGGCTGAAGTTATATTACTGGCCATACACTTGTGTGTAGAGGTGTGGGAGGGCTGTACTGATGGTGCATGCTAAACAAGCTCTCTGTTCGCTGCAGAAGTTAAAAATTCCCAGAGATGTTCAGATGAATTTGTAGATTTCAAAGCTCAGTGAGGCAGTTTATGAGTAAGCAGTCTGTGCTGTGGAGAATGGAATGTATTTTCAACAACTGAATCTGCTAACAAGCTTGGTGAAGGCAAAGTGTATCACTGGTTTGTTCTGTGACTGTCAGGCTTTGGGTTCTGTTTTCATCTGAGAGGTGGATCAGGATAGATTTTAAGGATAGGGGAAAACTAGTAATTGATATTCTTCTGATGTTTAAAATACCATCGTTTTATCATTCTGGGGTATTCATACTGCAAGATAGCACTTATACAAGTTCCTCCTGGTTTTTATGAACCTTTATTTTCCAAACATAATAAACATTTAACTGTTGATGGAAGCTCAGTACTTGACAGTGGGCCATGACTAAGTTAGTGAAGAAGTAGTCTGCATAATGAGGCAAGGCAGGGAGCCTCTGCCTTACACTTGTGCCGCAGCATGTTTAAGTGCTCTGGTCTGCAGTTGTTGGAAAATCTGTGACTTTGGTTCCATCAGCTGTCATTTCAGAAAGCATTATTTCAGCAATGCTTCTGGATAGAAGTGATGACTAAGTTTTTTTCTGGTTTAATAACAAAGTCGTGAAGGAATAACAAATCTAAATGGGATCAGTACAAACCTGAAACACTGTTAGTATCTCTAGAATATTTGAATAATCTCAAGTACCTTTGTTATTCACAGATGTGGCTTAAAGAACTTGATTTACGACTAGTTACTTGGCACAGGACAAGTTCAGTTTTGCCTTCGTTGCAGCACTGTTTAAGTAGTTTGTTTCTTCAGTTAATTTAACTAGGCTGAGTAAATTCAACCCATTTAGGAGATGGCTCTTAAGTCATTGTGACACTTAGAAGATACTCTGTGCTTTTAGCTCACTAGTTTATATCTGTGATTTAGTGAGAAACTTGGTGTCAAAACACATAGAAGCACTTAATGCTTTGCACAATCTCAACCACGTTTTTCTAACTTAATTTTTTTGCCTGTGGTGTCCTTTCCAGTCTATTGTAAATCCTTGTAAAATAGGGTTACTGTAACAGAAATGGACAAACCTCTACTATATCTGTTAGTAGGTGACAGCATAATACGCTTAGCATTGCAGTGTAAGCTTTAATGAGCTAGTATTGCAGGGAGGCACTACAATTTGGTGTGTAATGTTGCTACGTAGCAAAGGTTGTCATTATGAAGTAGCAGCTTGAAAATGTCATAAACCTACTTGTAATAAATACAATTAATAATGTACATAGAACAATGGAATTAAGTAGATTCCTATCAAAAAGAATTCTTAATGAACAGAAAGTGGACAGCATAGATTTGATGACAGGAAGGTTGCATCTAATCTGAATTACTGAGTGACCTGAGAAGCTTGCTGAGAGGGATTACTGAATAATTATGTTAATATGCAATTATCACCTCATTTCTTCTGTAGTAACCTCAAGATGTAGTGTAGTAAGGGTGTTATAGCAAGTGCTGATAGTTTGCAAAAATACTGATGTTTAAGATTTTTAGACTATAAGATTAGCTTAAGGCATTTAAATGATGATCTGTCAGCTTGAAGACAGATCTGACCTTACACTTTTTTAATACTTAGAGTATCTGGCCATAGGCATTCATATCTGCAGAACTAATTACTTGAAGCGGATATTTTATGAATAAAAATAATATTTAGAAGATGAATATGTAAATCTAAAAATACTTAATTAAATCAGTTGCAATTGGGCTTAGTTGGCTGAATAATTGGCCATGGCCATTTTCTACATTTTTTGAAAGTGACATAATGCCACTATAATAAACAGTGTATCATGTAAGTCAGGAATAATCTGTTAACCATGCTACATTCATTCTGGTTTAGCTAAAGCAATGGAATAGAATTTTGGTCTTTCAGATAAAACGTTTCCAAGGAATGAGCCTAGGATCGTGGATGCTTGTGTAGGCTTTCTGAGCGCTGCTGTTTTGCACTCATCTTCTATGTGTATGTCCTTTAATAAAAAATGAACTTCATTGCCCTGGTAGAGGATGTGGCAAGCACTATTTGCAATATTATTTGAAATTTTATCTTAATGTTTATGTTTCAAGTACTCTATGGATTAATTACTGTGTATTTTGACAGAATTAGTACAATGTGCATTTCTAATGTGGTATAGAAAACATTACTTAATAAACTATGCTGCAAATATGAAAAGATTATTGTATACTCTTCATTAAATCTTTGTTGTTTCAGTGATTGATTTTCTTCTTTTCTGAGTAGTTCAGTATTGTGTAGCATTTCAGTCTGGGTATTGTGCTTCCTGAATGGCACAAGTTAAACAATGATAATGCTCTTCTCAAAAGTAATGGCATTTTGTGGAATCATTGAGCAGATTCCTACATATAGAGTACTGCATTTTGCCTCCCTATTATCACAGTATTCGCAAATCTAAGAATGTGTTTCTTGTTTTTTTTTATATATATGCTGTTAAAAATGCAACTCTCTTGTTGTTGTCCTGCACACCTAAAAGTGGATTGTACCACCCCGATAGCTGGAAAAATGTGCTAATTAGCAGAAAATTATTAACACGTTACAATGATGGTATCTATATGGTAAGCAGCTAAGGCTTAATTCAAAACCCGAAATCTGTAGGGGCTGTTGTATTACCATAGATGACTTCTAATCAGATCCATATGGAATAATTCATAATCTCCATACAGACACAATATGGAAAGGAATCTCATATGAAATTGCATGATGTAATGTTTTGGATATGTTCGTGATAGTTCTGAAGGGATCCCCAAGTTTGAGGTGGTTGTATGGTGCCCTTTCCTCCTTGTTTTAACTCAGGTTTTAACAATAATACACATTGTTTTTGTATATAGAGCAACGTGAGTTTGCCCTTCACCCTGTAAACCTGTGAAAGGTTTTCAGGAGCCATTTGATAATGAGGGCTGCAGTCTCTGTGTTCTCAGTCAGCCTCCCTGCTGTCTGGAGGGTACCAGTGGGGTTGCTTTAAATGGGAAGCGTCTGTTCTTCCTCTGAGCCCCTAACACCACAGCAGATGGGTGGATCTTGGATTGTGGAAGGTTCTACCTCAGAGGTGGTAACAGTGAAGCCACTCATTAACACTGAATTTACCACTTTGTTAGCAACATTCCTTCCTGTTGAGGAAAGCTAATGTAGGCTCTGAAATTGACTGAGCATGCACTTGTCTACATCTGCAGTAACAAAATGAAGAAAGTGCGCATCTTTCAGGAAAAGCTGACTTGCTTTATTTCTTCTTAACTTTCTGCTGCCTAATATTAAATGGCACTTATGCTGTTCACTAATAAAATCATTTGAGCAGTTCAGTGTCTTTGGAGCTTTCTCCCCTCTTTGATTTTTTTGCACTACTGGATTTTAGTGTACGTTTGTACTGCCCTGTTCTAACTCATGTTTGTGCTGTAAAGACTCTTGCTGGGTGGTGCATTATCACTGTTTAAGGATGATACTTAGAATATGATGTAATTGGAAGTTTGTGTTGCGTAGAAACTGACTCATATGAAAACAGCAAAGAAACTCTGAAATCTAAGAGATGAAGATAGATATCTGGACCATCTAGTTGAACTTATGCATTAGGGCATATTATAAGTAGTGTAATAAATACACTCGTTTAATATGCATTGGGCATCTGTTATACAGCTGGTGTGAGTATAGCTGCATTGCTGAATGAAATGAATCAGTAACTGGGTAGCAAAGAAAACACTTTTTAAGACCTTTCTCTAAAAAGTTTTTTTCCACTATATTTATACTACATATGCAGTTTATTTTTCTTCAAATTGGTTAAGAAAAAATTCATAGCATACTGAGGTTTGTTTTTTAGAAACTTTAAGGAGTTCGGATTATTTTGTCCTTTTGCTGATTTGAAGAGTACAATTTCATGAGGCTCTCGCTCGCTTTGAATTACATGAACAATTATTGTGACATTGAACTGGAAAAACTAATCATTCTGAATTCATTATAGTATATGTAAAAAGTGTTTAGTGTGTA
Organism: Odontophorus gujanensis; assembly: GCA_013399175.1. Lineage (NCBI taxonomy): Eukaryota > Metazoa > Chordata > Aves > Galliformes > Odontophoridae > Odontophorus > Odontophorus gujanensis. Next base: position 649,450 of record VXAB01011891.1, read on the forward strand.
TAAAGATGAAATTGGTGTCCTTTAAACAGCTTGTTTTCTGTCCTCAGGAAAAAAGGATGTCAAGTGTGGTCTTCCTTGATTTTGATGAAGGACCACAGCAAGGAGCCATGGACATTTGTTGTGAGTTATAACACCGTAATTCAAAGAGTCTAGGTAATGACTCCTTATAACAGAATTCTTTGTTCAGTTTGTTAATTAATGTCTGAAACTAAGTGTGTGATGGCAGACACAGATCCTCTGAAATATGAAAGTACTTTTCAAGAGTAATGTGTTTTCTGTAAAACAGACAAATGTTTTCATCTCCTAGATGAATGTTCTAATGCCTTATGCTTACTGTGTTCTCAAGACCCATACATAGGAAACATCCTTGTACTCAGTAAGCACTGGGTAGATTGTTTTGTGTGCAAATGAAAGTTGCTTGTAGAAAGACATACTTAACACACGTGAAGAATTAATATGCAGTATTCTCTGTACTAGTTCCACCTTTCAGAAAACGCTGTTTTATTTGTTTACCAATTTAAATGGGCTCAGAACATCAGCAGGATCTGATTTATGTATTTGTATCAAAGCAAGGAGGGCTCTTTTTTTGAGAACATAATGGGAAAACATTTCATTTCTTCAGTGAACTTGATCCTTTGCTGTGTTTCCATCAGTTCTTACATGTCCGAAATTGGCCTAGTTAGATGTATTCTCTATTCGTACCGAAGTAAAGGCACTACAAGCTTCTGTGTATCATCATGTCGACTGTATACAAGTGCTTTGAAAAAAGTGATACCTTGAGATACGTAAACATGCTTCTGGCTTATTTCCTAGGTCTCAAAAAAATGAAAAAAAAAAAAACTACAATGACCATAGTAGATGTCTGGATAACCTTAACTCCTTACTTGTTTTACTTTTCTAAAAGTAAATTAAGAATAATGAGTATGTTCACATCAATTTACGTGTAGAATGCATTTACGCAGTTTTTGTCAATCATATTTTTTTCCATCTTGCATGTAGGCGTTGAGACTTTTTTTGGACTGAGATACTACTGGACAGTGCTGTATGGTTATTAATAGAGCATAGCAAAAAACTTGTGTACAGTTTTTGGTTCCTTTACTGATTAATTTTAAACATGTCTTGAACTTGTTAAAACATATTTTTAATTCAGAACATTCTGATTACAGTGTGAAGAAGCGTGGTCCTACAGAAAACTGTAAATTAAAAATGAATGTCTTTTATTTCTGTGATTCTGATTCCTTTCTTGCTTGTTTTGCTGTTTTTTTTGTTTTCAGTGTAAATGTACTTAATGGACAGACCAGCAACATGGATGATTTAGAGATAAATACTGAAGTCACTGGTGCTAAAGAAGAAGAAGAAGAAATCCTATGTGATTTCATATCTGAGGAAGAAGGTGGCATTCCTGAATCACAAGAGAGTGACACATTGTTTCAGAAAAACAGTACATTGACTCTGCCTGAGGAGCTATCCAGGGACAGATCTGAAAAAGCCTTAAGTGGAGGCCAGGCTTCTCTATTTATACACACTGGTGCTCCTACTGTTTCTAGTGAAGACTTTATCTTGTCTAGAGGAACTGCTGTTAATGGACCAGTTTCACACGCCACCTCAACAAAAACTTCCATTATGAATAAAGGCAGTGTTTCACTAACCACTGGACAGCCTGTAGGTCATCATACAGATTCCTGCTCAACTCTGACAGTGGTTCATGATCTTCAGCTGCCTGCAAAGAGTACAACAGAAAATTCAAATCAGCACCAAGTTTTATTTTTGTTACCTGATGTAGCACATGCTAAGAACATGACTCATTCCATTAAAAATCTACCTACCTCTGCTTCAGTTGGTTGTGATTCACAGAAATCAGTAGGAAATAGTGTAGACAGCACTTTAGTAGGCCAAGTAGAAGTTTGTGAGGATGATAAAAATTTACTGGTAAAAGACGATTGTGTTGATGCATTAACAGGCATTTCCTCAGGTACAGGTGGTTTCAGATCGGGATGTGAACCCAGCTGGGATCCACAAAAAGAGTTTATACAGTTTCTTATGACTAATGAAGAAACGATAGAGAAGTCTCCCATTCACTGTAAAGTAGGTTTAGAAAAAAAGAGAAAAAGAAAAATGGATGTTAGTAAAATAACACGCTATACTGAAGACTGTTTTGGTGATGCTACTTATATTCCTAGTAAATCAAAACTGCTAACTGTTGACTTCTTAGAACAGAATGAGGAGCTACAAATAATAGAACCTCAGAAATACTCATTGAGTAAAGTAAAGCCTGAATCCACAGATGAAGAGCTGGAAGCTGTTGATGCTATCCAGCAGCTCATTTATAGCCCCACTGATAGCTGTGCAGAGGATGCTTCTCCTGTTCACACTAGCACTTTTCTTTCCAATACTTTAAAAAATAAATGTGAACAGAATGATTCTGAATCACCATCTACCTTCAGTACTGATGAACCATCATTTTATCCCTGTACAAAGTGCAATGTGAATTTCAGGGAGAAGAAACATCTGCATAGGCATATGATGTACCATTTAGATGGGAACAGTCATTTCCGACATCTCAATGTCCCCAGGCCTTACGCATGTAGGGAATGTGGAAGGACATTTAGAGATCGTAATTCACTTCTTAAACACATGATAATTCACCAAGAAAGAAGACAAAAACTGATGGAAGAAATCCGTGAGCTGAAAGAACTTCAGGATGAGGGTAGGAGTGCACGGTTACAGTGCCCGCAGTGTGTATTTGGTACCAATTGTCCCAAAACATTTGTGCAACATGCAAAGACCCATGAAAAAGATAAAAGATACTATTGCTGTGAGGAATGCAATTTCATGGCTGTGACAGAAAATGAACTTGAATGCCATCGAGGGATTGCTCATGGAGCAGTGGTCAAGTGTTCTGTTATTGGTGGTGACATGTCCCAGAGGAAGTCACAGAAGAAAGCGTCCATGAAAGATCCGTATTTAGGATCCTCAAAAAAGTCGTCGACGTACATGTGTAAGATGTGTCCATTTACAACTTCAGCTAGAAGCATTTTAAAAAAACACATGGAATATTTACATCCAGCATCTTACATTGATCCCTTTGGTAGCCATCTTAGACTAGAAAAAAGAAAAGGCAGCATAATGGAAGAATCTTTAGATTTTGGTAGCAGGACAAAACAGTTGATCAAACAATCTTCTACGTTTCCAAAGAACTCAGTTTTAAAACAAGATGTAAAACGATCCTATGGCTCTACTTCACAGTCCAGTAACTTCGGAAAACTTCACAAGAGACCCTACAGGATACAGAAGGCTCGGAAAAGCGTTTCACAGTCATCTGTAAGTGTGTGCAATCTAAATTCTCCAGACAAGACCCTTTTGATTAGAAATAGCAGTGACCAGAAACTTAAAAGTTTTCATCAAGCAGCAGTGCAGAAAGCTAGTAAACAAACAGTAATTATTTCTGTAGATCTAAATATGAAAACTACAATGATTAAAAAATATACTGACTCTTATCCTTTACGCTTAAGAGTTCTTTACATTTATTTTCTTTGTCAAGTAGCATCCATAATTTTTCGTCATGGATTCAAATAATCTTAATTGTAAAAGAGCAGAAGGCAATAAAGATAACAAGCATGTAGCTGTAGTAAGAGTGGTTAAGGAGGGGTGGCACTGTTACAGGAAATGGTTTGGATTGCTGTTCAGATTTTCTGCATAAAATGGCTGTTGTTGTTTTGCAGAAACTTAACTCTGCTGAAAAAAAAGACAGCTATGAAACGGAGGACGAAAGTTCATGGGATAATGCTGAACTATGTGATTACACTACACGGTCTGTGGAGGATGAATCTTACAGTGATATTAATCAGGAGCACGTAAGCCTATTCCCCATATTCAAAGGTAAAATGGAAGATCACGAAGCTGGTGATAAATCTTCGCTTAGTTATGAGCAGAATGATGGCTTTTATTTTGAGTATTATGAAGATGCTGAGAGTAGTAACTTCCTGCATGATTTGCATGATGCACAGAATTTAGAAAATGTAGGATCTGCATTGCCAAAGCATAATTCAGTTTTCCATTGGACTGATTTGTCACTTGAAAAGAAGTCCTGCCCATACTGCCCAGCAACCTTTGAAACAGGTGTTGGATTATCCAACCACGTCAGAGGACATCTTCACAGAGCTGGATTAAGCTACGAAGCCCGTCATGTTGTCTCACCAGAACAGATAGCAACAAGTGACAAAATGCAGCATTTTAAAAGAACTGGAACAGGAACTCCTGTTAAACGTGTTAGAAAAGGTATGTGTGTTTAAATTTGTTTATTGTTGGTTTTGTTTTGTTGTGTTTTTTTTTAAGTTTTGGTGTAGAGGGGACAGAGTGCACTAAATTGAGCACTAAACAAGACTTGCTTTATTTTGTTGTAAAGCCTCTCTTCGTCCTTGTGATTTGCTATTGTAATATTTAATAGTACATAATTGTCAAAATACATGAAAATTATTTTCTTTGTAGCAATTGAGAAATCTGAAACTTCCTCTGAGCACACGTGTCAGCTTTGCGGAGGCTGGTTTGATACTAAAATTGGATTGTCAAATCATGTGCGAGGACACCTGAAGAGGCTTGGCAAAACCAAGTGGGATGCACACAAGTCTCCGATCTGTGTTTTGAATGAGATGATGCAAAATGAAGAGAAGTATGAAAAAATACTAAAGGCTTTGAATAGTCGCCGTGTTATTCCCAGACCGTTTGTTGCTCAGAAATTTGCATCAAATGATGACTTTTTATCTCAGAATGTTATACCTCTCGAAGCATACCATAATGGCCTAAAGACTGAAGATATATCTGTGTCTGCATCAGAGGAAGAAGGGCTGAGTTTCCTAAATGAATGTGATGAAACAAAAGCAGTACTACATAATGAAAAAAAAAATCAGTCACTTACACTGATAGAACTTCTGAAAAATAAAAGGTTAGGAGAAGAAAGGAATCCTGGTATTTCTTCTCAAAAGATTCATAATCAAACTGCGAGAAAGAGGTTTGTTCAGAAATGTGTTCTTCCATTAAATGAAGACAGTCCATTGATGTATCAGCCACAAAAAATGGACTTGACTATGCAGTCAGGTAAGAAGGTGTTTCTTGCTGTCTTGACAGCATTTCCAAACAAATGTTTTAATTCACAGAATATGTAAAAGTGCAGAGGATTTTATTTGGGATTTTGTTCATTTAATTCTTGTTTCACTTCCAGAAGATGGTGACTGCGAGAGGTAGCACAAGAAATTTGTCTTGTTTATTTTTTGAATATTCAGCACTGAGGGCTTTTGGCACAGAATGTAGTACCTGTTCTGCATGTGGTTGGGCTTACAGATTCAAAGTGGGCACAGAGTGAGCTTCAAAAAGGAAGAAGACAGATCCTACAGTAACCATATGTTGAAGTGTCTGGGTATATTTGGTAGATTAACAGTTCTGAAACTTTTGGGCTTGTGACCCTGTTTCTGGGCTTTAAAACTGCTGGTTTGAGAATTACATCCTTTAGGTCTTGGAGATCTGTGCAAAGCAGCATTTGCTTGAACTGACGGAACTGTCGATGCCATTATTAGCACATAGTATTTGAAACTGATTAATTTCTCTTGACTAATTTTGATGTTTTTAGGCACGTGTACTCTTATGCCATAGGTTAATTATTGTTTGTTATAAAATTGTGGCTGCTCTGAGAAACTGATGTTTTCTTAAGGTCTTGTCTGTCCTGAGTGAAGGTGTGTATTAGTTGGAATACAGTTGTAGCCGGTAGGGTTCTAATCTGCAGCATCTGACTGACAGGGACAAAGGTGTTCCCTGCACTGAGACTTGGGCTGACAAAGCAATTCTGTAATCAACTTTCTAGGTACTCTGTACTAATAAAGCAGATCTTTAGAGTGATGTTTTTAACCTACTTGCCACATAAGAGTTATTTCTAGTCTTGGGGAATTCTAGCAGGATTCTTTTCAGTGTGTATGTAGAGCTTGCATTTACCTGTTCCTTGTTGGAGCACCTCCTTATAGAGCTACAGGATTCTTTAGACTGAGGAGAAGGATCTTAGTTTTATACCTGTGTCTTTTATATTCTGTTGGTTTTCTTGTTACTACCCAATGCAGATTAGATAAATTGGCAGTGCATTGTACTTTTTTTCACTTATTTTCTTGTCTACCTTTAAAGAAATAAGAAGTCCAGTGTGCTTGGAAGTTCTTTTCAGGGACTATGAAGGCGTGATAACCAGTTTCTTAAAGTGGCTTTCTAAAGTGACAGAGGTGGAACAGAATTACATTCAATGTCTTGTGGATATATGTGGTTGTTGTTTAAGAAAGGAGGTTACTTCATACAGGAGAGTATGTCTTTGACAGGCTTAATTATTTGAAAAACCATGCTGAAGGAGATGCTTGCCAAAACAGACACCGTTATTGCTGTCTGTTTAATATTTACTGCTGAATACTGGGTAGTAGCACCTGTTTGGTTGTGATGAACAATCAGGCTAAAATAAACACATGCTTACATAATACTAACAGTTCTGTGTGGGGCCCTGTAATTATCTGCGGCTGAGGTAACAGTTTGACAACTAACAATCGCGCTGTGCCAGTTGAGTTGGTGAGAAATTATTTAGCACCAAGTTGAAATACTTAGTTCATCCTAAAAAGGCGAATGTTCCTAATCTCATTTTTAGTTTTCAAAAAGTTTTGTAGGATTTTTTGTTGTTGTTGTTTTGTTCGTTTTTTGGTTTTTTAAACCAACCGGACCTTCTTCTTCTTTAACTTACCTGAAAAAAAAACTGCACATCTTCTCTGTGCTGCTGGAAAATAAGACTGTTTCCTGCAACCAGAGGCATTCTTTCTGGGTAGATTGTTTTTTTTTTTTTTTGTTTGTTTGTTGTTTTTTTTTGGTCTGTTTATCTAATAATTTATTAGTGGAGAGCTAGCAACAGTATGTCTTTTGTAAAATGAAGGGAGAACGTTATGGTGGAGTTGCACAGGGGAGAAGTAATAATGGTTTCTTTGTCTGGTAAGTGAGGAGTTCAGTATTGTTTCACTGTTTTCCTGTGATAAAAGCATGCTGCTTTGTTGGTTATTTAGCACAGAGATTTTAGCAAAAAATGTTGAATCGTTAACTTTCCTTATTGGTGACGCATCTAAAGCAATGAGCAGAAAATGCACTGAACAAAATGTTTTGCCTAACAGCTGTTCAGTTATGTGCTTTACTGCCTTTCTCTCTAAGCCTTCAACAGTAGCCTAATTTAGTGCTGAGCCTTTTTGTCTTACGGATAAAAACACTTTTAATTACCACTTTGTCAACCGGACTTGAAAAATTCTCTTTATTGGAAATGTTACAAGCTCTGAAATTTCTCAACAGTACTTTGCTATTCAAATTGCAGGATTGTGTTTTGGGAATAGAGCTTCGTGATATGGAGATCTGTAGGAATTTGTTAGTCGTCTGATGCAGAGTAGCCTAATGGGTTCAAGTTGCCTTCTTTCTGTTCCTTTCAAATAACAAGGTTTGGCTTAAAGCGCTACATGGAAAGCTAATGATGGTTAACTTCAGTCCTGCTAATATACTAAACAATTTCATCAATGCAGTGAATATATTTAAAACCATCTTTATTGCAGAAAACTTTTTACAACGCTTTGAGAATTTCATTTTTTGAAGAGAGAACTGGATTATAGTTTTCTTTTGAATGATAGGTATGCCTGTGAAGCTTAGAACGTGTGTGCATTGCAATACGACGTTTACAAGTGCTGTTAGCCTGTCCAACCACTTACGCGCTTATGCACGAAAGAAGAGTGCTGGACTTTTGACTGGGACAGGTATGTTTTGTTACAGATGTAAAAGCAAGTCTGTCTATGATACATTTTCCTCATCAGACTGGACAAAAGCATATGTTAATTCAAAATAATTTTGACGCTTCCATTGGTAAACAATTTATTTGCCATAAAACTTCAGCAACTTGTAAACAAAGATATGTTGCTGTTGTCCACTCTCATGTCTGATTTTCATTATTACTCATTTATTTTGGATCCAACACTTAAGGTACGTAAGCAAAACTAAGAGATGTTCACTTAAATTCATTCTACCACAATATCACAGTTTCCAAACCAACTAGTTGACCATCTGGCAAAGTCTTTATAAATACCTCAACAATTAAAACCATTAAGAAATAATTATATTACATATAACTACTAAGAATACTGTGGCTAAAAAATGGAAGAACCAAGTAATTTTCCAACTTGTATATTTCAACCAACATAGTATTTGTAGCTGTTTTCATTTTTTGTTTGGTTCACAAACCAATTGTGGAGCAATTGACAATAGAGTGAGTGTGGTACAGCACTTGGCACTGCTATTAATGCTTTTTTATTAAACACACGTATATTGAAATTCTTTTAGTATTCCATATTTGACTCATTTCCAGAGGCATGCAGTTTTCTTGGCTGTAGGCAAAATCCTGAGTTTACTTGGAGTATTGCTAAGATTAGTGGGATTTTATATGGTCAGCAGCAAGTTGTGGAGCAGACATGGAATACAGTGAGGAAAACTTAGAGAGACAAATTATAAATGTGTGAGGTAATTCAGAAGGGCAGCACAGGCATTTACATAATGCTGGGAAAATATCATATGCTATGTATATGATAACAAATAGTTTCAGGCTTTCTCTGCAAAAGGCTAAAAATATGCCAGGTCTTGTTATATATAATGCTTTAATACAGTGGATTTAGAAGAAAAACAGTTGTACTAATATCCATTTTGTAGGAGAGTATGATTTTGGTGATTCTGAAAGCTTTCATGTTGACGCAGTAGAAAGACGATGATAGTGAAATTCTTTTACCACTGCTGTCATTTGATGGTTCTAGCCCTGTGAGTTAGCTTATATACATACTGGTAAATGTAACTATATTTAAATTGCACATTAAAATGTACCAGTTATTAAATGAAGGAAGACACTGAGGCAAAGAAAATAGTACACAGAGCCTGGATCCTGAACAAGCTCCTTTCACCTCAGCTAAATAGGAAATGTGAACTCAGCTTTGAAGGTTTTTTGTTTTGTGGTGTTGTGTTTGGTTGTTTGGTTTTATTTTGTTTGTTTGTTTTTGTTTTTTAAGAAACATTTTGCAAGCTAATAGTAGCATGCTTATCTGAGCAGTTGATGTTTTCTTTTTGAGAACTTAAAACTCCTGAGTCTTGTTCATTGGATCTAGAAGTTTGTTTAAAATGAAGTTAGAAAGAAAACTTAAAAACAATAAAAACTTGCTTCCAATCTCAGAAGCTAGAGCTGATCTACAGTACTAGCCTATGCCACACAGATAAAGGCATTTCACTGTCAATGGTGACTTAAGGGAGACTTAAGTTATAGCTGTAATGTTATGGAACCAATGCACACGTGTTCATTTTGCAGCTACCATTAAAACTTTTGTAACTGTGCAAAGTTTATAAATTTAACAACTTGCTTATTGACTCTTCATTTGAGCAAGCTCAATGTAAACCTAGTTGACCATAAAATACACTTCTAAATAGTTTTTTTCTGGTACTCCACCCTGCATTGGAAGTTTTACTAGAAGGATGGCAACTGTACAAGATTTCAGTAGCACACACTGGTTTAAAACTTTGCTTAGTGTTGTGCTTAGGCAGATTTCGATTTATCTTTTTAAAAATAGTTGTGGTTGAGAGCAAATTTATAGACGACTTCTCTTGGCTTCAGCTTGCAACTCCTATGGAGACAATGACAATACATTTATACAGGTTTCTTTTTCAGTTTTCACAGTCTTTCTTACATCTTCTAAAGCAAACATGTCTACCAAGAAATCATATTGGTTGCATATTTATTTTGGTTTCTTGCTGTCATTAAAATAATTGCATGCAAACACAAAAGCTCTAGTTCTTTTATGATGTGGCAGTTGTTATAGGAGCTTTCTAGGTGTTACTGTTCTGTTAAAGAAGTACAGTATCTATTCAAGTCACCTAAGGGAGACCTGTCCCAGGTCTACTACAATAGTATATGCTCTGGTCTGCTCCAGTTTGCATGTTTTCACAGATGGCTGTCATATTGCTTTTCTAGCAGATGCTCTTTTTTCTTCAGAATCAGCTATTTGATTACATTCAGTCAAATGTTACCAAATTATTTTTTTTTTAAATGCAACTTGACATTTTTAGTTACAACTGAAACAGTTGCATAATAGTAAATTTTGAGAATGGACTCAGGAGAAAAACATTCAGAAGTGGAACTTTCTAGACTGTTGGCTGTTCAAAATTGGTATTTGTTAGTGAGCTTAGTTTGTGCTTCACCACTGCATAGCAAATGCTTCACTGAGTTTGTTCTTGCAGTTACTGGCTTTTGTATTAGTGGTTGCATGATGGTCTTCTCGTGTTTCTCAGAGTATGTGTCAAAGTGACACTTTTATGATTATCAAACAGACCTGTGCAAAATCTTCAAAACGCATCCTGCACTTCTTGGTGCAGTTAGATATCCAGCTTCCTTCCTTTTCTTTTTTTCCAGGCTTCTTACGTGAGATCTCCTAATTCCGTCTTACACCTTGGCTTTTTACATCTCCTCTTTTTCTGACTCTGTCTGCATACTCAGTCTCTTCCTAACAGCTGTCATTTTCTGGGAGTCATCACTCTCTTCTTCTTTGGTCTCTGCTTCTGTAGATGAAGAATACTCTTCCAGAAGTTTGGGAGAGAGCAATAATATACAAGTAAGGACTTGGACTTGGAGCCAACAGTATAGCTGAGGTAGTGATTTCTGTGTCCACCACCTTTCCAAATAGTTCTAATACTACAATTGTAGCTTCAGGGGGTTTGCTGTAGAAGTGTGTGCAACCACAGCGGGGATCAGAGATCTTCTGGTTTTGCATGTCTTTATTTGATGCTGATTAGCCAGCACTGGGGGCTAAATGTAGCATGCATAAAATCCTTTGGAGCCCAAATTACTGGAGTATAAAAAATATATATGTGTAAAAAAATTCTGGCTTTCTTTTGCATTGTACTGGGCAATAATGATGAGACAAGGTAGAAAATGATTGAATTTGACAAAAGTGAATAAATACACAGGAAGGATTTTTTTTTTTTTTAACATGGCACCGCTTTTAAATGGTTAACTGGAGTCACTTATGAATGCAATTGTTCAACTTGTGTCATATTTTATGACAAAGTAATGAAGTCCTAATAAAGACGGGGCTTCAGCCTAATGAAAAGAAAAGTGTTCCACTTTGGGGGATATTAAGAAGTGGAGCATGCAGGTTATCATAGGTCTGTTTTAATTTTGAGACTCAGACCAAAGATCATGGAATTAAGGATCTCCATTTGTGACTTTCATAATTCATATTGTCCTAGAAGTTCTGATTGTAGCCTCCTATCTCCGTCTGCTTGTCAGTCTTTCTTGATAAACTGTCACAGATGCAGTAGGTTTTTATACACAGCCTTTTGATATATAGCATGTGCTTTCCTAAACATTATGGTCAAATAGAACTGGAACGCCTCAAGGAGTTTACTCCAAAGTTTGGTTATCTTCCTCAGTTTTCCATGAGATTACTCTCTGTCACGCTGTGTCAGAGTTTTGATGAAGTGGTACAACTTGTTCACAAAAGGCTTTTGGAAGCAGCAGCTGGGAAGCAGCAGGTGGCCAGTCTTGAAGGAAGGAGGCTTAGAAAGAGAGAACTGGGCCTTTATGGAGAAAGGCCCATGATAATGAAGGATGGTAGTTTTGGGAGCTGTTTTAGCTACAAAGTTGGCATAATTACAGGTAGCACCCTGGCAATTTACTGCTAGTACAGTCTGAATTTCCATTGCAAGGACTGTGTTATCTTTGGTCTCCTCCTGAAAGTGCTGAAAATGCTTTCTACTGAGGTCATCCTTTGTTTTACGGTAAAAAGATCGAAAGGATTTTGTTCAGGGCATGCTTTGTTACAGATGAGACAGTAGTATGTCTTATTTGATGTTCACAAATGCTTGCGAGCATTGTACCAGCAGCGTGTAAGCAGGTGTGACATGTAACTTCATTTAAAGTTGTTACTCTCTGGTAGACTGAAGTGGAATTAATGTGATAGTTTCTGGTCTGTGTGTTTGATTACTGGTGTTGAAATTACAGTTTTCAATCAAGTTTACCCAGACCTTACTCTTTTTCTCCACTTCTGTTCTCCTTCAGTGGGCTAACTTCAGAATATATTTATATTGCATTGCGCCCTCTACAATGTGAAGGAATGTGTCCACTTGGTCATAAGACAACCATAACAAAAATGCCCCTTGCAAAACACAGATTTATTATTTTTAGTAATATTTTAGTATATTTTAGTATTTTTTTTAACAGCAGCTTCTTGCTGGGCAAATGTTCTGTGCCCAATCCTAACTAAATTATGCTAAGAATGCACTGAGTTATCTGATTATTGTTTTTCTTGAAGTCTCATTGTGTTTTTGCTCTCCATTTTGTATTTTCTGTCTAGAGTGTCTGTAGTAAATGATGCAGAGATGTCCATATGTTTTTCTTTTTTTTTTTTGTTTTGTTTGTTTGTTTGGTTTGGTTTGGTTTGGTTTTTTTTTTGTAACTGTTCGAAGGAAAATATACCTTTCAAGGAAGTAGCAACTACTACTCCTGGTGTATTATGATTGCCTGTTTATCTGTCTTGCTGTCCATTTGATTTCATAGTAGTTCAGAGGGTTTTTTTCCTAGAAGAATATACAAATGCTTAAAATTATTTGGGAGCTCTTTACAGAAAACCAAATAAGAAGGTGAAGACTGAAATGCTGGGGATGTGTGTGAGTAGAATCAAATTTCTTGATGGGAACAGATGTCTTAAGTTTGCCAAGGTGAAGGAAATAATGTAGTTCTTGTTTGAAACGCTTGTAGGCTTTTCAAGGTGGAGCCTGCTGTGTTCTTTTTTTTTTTCATTCATTTGTATCAACTAACATCAGCTAACTGACATCAGGTGCAACTCATGGATGCCTCTACATTCAAAGAAAATGTTGGCTTCTAATTTTAGCTTTCCTTCCTTCCCGTGATGTTTTGCAGAATTGGCAGTGGCAAAGCTTTTGCTATAACAACTGCTTCAGTTAAGTCTTCCTACGTGCAAGTAATTCTCTTCAGAGAATTAGTGTCTAGGTTTCAGTATTTCATCTGCTTACATTTCTGGTGATGTTGTTACTGGTGTTGCAGTAAGCAAAATATTTATACTCTTAAAGCTTTATAGATAGTGATTTTCCTTCCTAATTATGTAAAGGATATCTTTTGGATGAGAACATGAAGCAGTAAGGACCCCTTACCTATTCACTTTTTCAGAAGTTATCTTGGCCATTTCTCTCACTGGCTTTATATTGAGACTGCTTTCCTTGATACTATCAGAAAAAAAAAAAAGAAAAAAAACATTGTTGAATCTCATCTTTGTAATGATGGCTTCACCCGGAGTCTGACAGAAGTTTCTTTAGGTTGGTGTCTCCTCTTCTACTTGACTGCAGTCTGATTCATTCTCTGGTTCCTTCAAACCTCCAAAAATTGTTCAGTTTTTTTCAAGATACTGTAAGAATCTTGAATCCGGGGGTGGAAATGGGAAATGCTTGGTGTTGTCTATGAGTTTAAAGTTCAGCTACAGGGTAAAAGCCGGGTTTGAGAGGTGCTCTTTTGGAAAACTTAAGAAGAATGATGGATGCAATTGAGCCTGTTTGTATGTCCTTTAAATCAGCATGTTTTGCCTCCACAGATGACGTCTTTTGCTTCAGGATGCTAAGCAGTTTATTTTTCTGTTTTCTGTTACGAGTCAGAATTTAGTCAAGTTTAACAGCTTTTGAATTCCACTGTTAAGATGTCTCAGTAGTACAGCATATGCCTTTTTAGTATCAATATCACTTATTACTGTCCTTCAGATTTCTGTGTAGTTTTAGCATCAGGATCTTGTTTCAGAATACAGAACAGCTAGTTAACACTTCACAGTTCCAAACTTCTTGTCTTTCTTGAGCCTTCATCAACTGTTTACATCGGACCAATATTAACTCGGTTTAATGCTCTCATCCTCCAACTTTGGCTACATCCTAGAAACTCCAGGCTTTTTTATAGGTTCCCGTTGCATCTATTTATGGAAGGTATAAACCTTTTAATGCTAATTGAACCTGTTTGCTGTGTGTTTCCAGATAACACACATTACTTTCATAAATGCTTTTCCAATTAAAAAAAAATATATATATATGGCCTCGCTATCTCCATTGGTTGTTCTGATACCGTCTCCTACTGTAAAGGATGCGTACATAATTTTCACAAGATGTGTTCAGACAGGAGTGAGGAGGAAGTTCCTTTTGAAATTCGTTCTTAGTATACAAAAGGAAAAAGTTTTTGCTTTGTTGAAAACAGATGACACGTGTTGCATTCAAACTAGGAATTCATTGCATTAGCTGAAAGCTACAACTTTGCGGAGATGCAACCTGGTCAAACACGGGTGGTCTTACAGTGTTATTTGAATTACTAAACAAGTTCCACATTTTGACAGTGTTTTTTGAATGAAAGGATATTTCCAATGGTGCTTTGTGATTTGTATAAATCCAGAAGTTAGCAGGTGCCTGCTGATACTGAACCAGCAGTTTAGTGCTGAATGTCAATTATCCAGTCTTTCAAACTGCAAGTGCTGTGCTTAAAGAAGGAGGTGGAGGTGGGGAGGAACGCATCAGATGTTTCACCAGCACATTTCTTATAGCATGTTGTAATTGTTTTGGAATGTAACTATAATTAAACATACAATAACAAGGAGGTAGCTGTCTTTTTACCACTTCCATAGGGAATACATACTGAATATCTCTGGTTTAACACTGACTGAAATACTGGTTTTTACATATGGAAATTTCTCTCTTCTTAGCTTTGGACTGTAAGCAAAAGAAGTCAAGGTCAAGATCTGGAAGCAAGAAAAAAATGCTGCCATTACCTCATAGTGCTGATGAAGTTTACATACTCAGATGCAGGTACATAGGGTTTTTTACTTGAAAGACTGTGTTCTTAAGAGCTTGCTAATTTTAGTTGTAGGAAGATTTAAGATAATATTCTGTAATGTTTGTGATTATATTGGATAAGACTTGGGGGGAATGCAGTTATTATTTTCATTAATTTGGAACAGATAATTTGAATCAAACATACGTAGTTATTAGATTACCAGCTCCCATTTCTCTAAAATCTTACTCGTCTTGTTAGAGTAATACTCTGTTCTTCAAAAGAAACCTGAAGTAAGAGATCAGATTGTTATTCCTAATACCACAAACATAGGAGTATAACTTGCATAAACTGCAGTATGTTGTGTTTATGGTTACTACAGATGAGCTCTAAAACTAAGGTTTTCAGCTAAATATATAGAGGCAGACTTTTGTTTGGATAATGTGTGAGTAGTTCTAGATGTATCTTGATGGAACAATTTTAATATTTGCATAGGTTTTGTGGTCTGGTCTTTCGAGGACCTTTGTCTGTTCAAGAAGACTGGATAAAGCACTTGCAGCGACACATAGTCAACGCAAATCTTCCACGGACTGGAGCTGGCATGGTTGAAGTCACATCGCTACTTAAAAAACCTGCTTCAATTACTGAAACTTCATTTTCTTTACTGATGGCAGAAGCAGCATCATAGAACGAGAAAACATTTTCAATTTGAATTGGATGTAAATTTGAAATACTTTGTCATTTTTTTAAATAAATTGTTACACTAAATTATGTTTATAAATCCTAAAGGCAAAAATAGAGGAAGTGGATTACAATAACATCAAAATAAATTGAATACTTAACAGTTACAGTAAGTAGTCTTTATATTTTATATAGGGTGGAAGATGTGTTTTTAAGGTTTATTATGTTTTTTGTCAGTTACTGTGTTCACTATCAGTACAAGACCATTACATGTATGGCAGCCATTTTTAAATCATTGCACATGGGTACTTAAAAGACAGATTTTAATAAAACAAAGAACCCACGTTCTCTGCAGTGTTACCCAAATCGAGGCTCTGTTTATTCCAAAAAATTAAAAAAAAATTGCATAGTAAAATAAGATATTATATTTTGTTTGTATGTATGTAGTGTTTTGTATATTATCAAGAACTGCTAATACAATTTACTCAACTTTAGGGCATTAAATACCATGTTACTTCATAGTTCAAGAGACTGTTTCATTCAAATAGGGCAATTAGTACTCTTCTATCTAGGTGTGTAAGTGTTTTTTTTAAATCACATGAGGCTTTTTGTACTAAAAAGTGGAGGGAAACTTGTCTAAACAAATTTCTAAGATAAATATGTACATAATACTGGAAATTTGTGGTAAGGAAATATTCTTTACTTCAGTTGCATTTCTCACTGACAATAAAGTGGTGCATCCATGCTACCTCCTACTTGTCAACAAAGATGGTATTTACCCTTATGTTTCTGTATCATAGTAGATTCAGTCCAACTTTCTTTATTACAAAGCATCTTTTTGTTAACAAGTTTGTTCTTTATGATGATTTACTTAAAGTCTGACTTGCTTACGGAAGTTTGCCTCTCTACTATTTTATTTAACACTGTAGAAATGTACTAATAAGCATTGCTCACTACACGGTTAGAGTAGACTTTTCATTTATAATTCTGTTTAAAAGGATGATCATTTTAGAAAATTTGAACACAGGTTGAAATGTTTCTACATATGAAGAGAATGTTTACAACTTAAATTCTAGAGCTTGTTTTGGATGTGATTATATGTATGAAAACTGTAACACTATGCTCATGCTAAGGACCTACTTACAGAATTACTGAAATAAATGTGCTGTGAGGATGGAAATATGGTGCAGGTGTCTTGGTCATGCTGAATTGTGTTTGTTCATTCAGACTGTCTTCGAAACATGATTTTTGTTTAAGTCATAAGTCCTATTCCTCTACAAATCAATTTTGTATGCAAATAACATTTCATTTTACTCATATAGGGTAACTAATACAGTAGTTAAGCCAAGGATATGCATTGATATTTTCCTTATATGTAAATAAAGTTAAAAGCAGTTAAAAGCAAGAGGAGTATTTTGGTAGAGTATATACATACCTCACTGCCAGTGAAATTGCTTTCCTATGGTATATCTCCTTACCAGAAAAATCTCTAAATAAAAAAGGTTTAAAGAAAATCTAAATGTCTATAATGTGAAGCATTTATTTACATTGTGTGAATTAAGTTTGTGAAATGGATTTGTCTTGCTTGAAATTAATATTCTCATTATCTGAAGTAAAAATAAGTTTACTTGCAATAAAATGACTTGTTCAGACACATTACATTTGGTTGGTGGAAAATATGAATGGTGTCTGTCTGCCTTGTACGTGTGCGGTGAACACACGAGGTTTGTTAATGTTCTGATAAAATAGATGAGCTAAGAACAAGCAGTTGTGGAGGATGGAGTCCTGAGACAAGGCCATCCTATGTCTGGAAAGGTTGTCAGTTAATGCTGTCGGGTGTTTTACTGTGCAAGTTCCTACTGTTAACATAAACTTCATTGTCCAAATGTATTCCTCCTGGGTTTGGTTTGGTTTGGTTTGGTTTTAACCTGGAAAACGCCCATCAGTCCACCTGAAGGCCACAAATAAAAACTACTTCAGAGATTTTAGGAAAGATAAATAGAACGTTAAAGTGTATTGCAGACATATTATGTGTATACAGACTAAAAAACTCTGAATTTGTATATAATTGTGGGATTTTTTTATATGGTGTGAAAATGAAATATTTACAGCAACATGTTGAAATAGAGGGAAGTGATCAGATCATCTTTAATGTTTGTAATGCTTTAATTGAGTGGTTGTTTACTCATGTCACCAAAAAGGGTGCCTTTGAGCACCAGATTCTGTTGCTGTTTAACATGAAGAATCCAATTAAGTGCAAATTATATTTATCTAGAATGTTTATAAGGTAAAGCCATACCATGCAGAATTTAGCATTTGCAAAAAAAAATAAAAAAAAAAAAAAAAAGGAAAAAGAAAAAGAAAGAAACTTTATTTGTAATAGTAAATCTAGTTAAATTTATCTGATTCATTAAGCCCCAGTAGTGAACCAGAAATGTAAGGCTGTGTCTGAAGAGCAGGAAGCTCTAGTCCTGGCTGGTTTCCAAAATGACATCCTCTGGTAAGGAGCAGCTGCTTTCATTGGCAGGCTTTGGGTGTGTGTGTTAGGCTGCTTGGGTGTTGCTGTATGCTTTTTGTTGGTGTTCCTGCCCTGCCTACATCAGATCCTCGCTGATAGTTTTGAAATGTAGAAAGAAGTGCTGGAAGTCCTCTGATTAGTAAATTCATTGCATATAAAGTTGATATGGACTGAATGATCGAACAAAAAGTGTACGAGTTTTCTTTAGCTTATAGGTCCAAGATGGGACTATTTGTTTTCTTGTTTTTTGTTGTTTGGAAGTAAACATCTTTTGTCAGTACCTGCTGGGAGATAGACGCCCACCTTTCCAGAGTTACAGAGGTTCTAATAGAATGGGTAGAGTTGATTAAATCAGTCTCTTTATTATACAGGTCTCATGTTTTGAGGTCTGTGTGGCACACTTAGACCTTGGCATCAGTAAGCGAGTCTCACTGTCTTGTGTGTACTGCTAGGCTGGAGAAGCTGTGTGGCAGTCTGCTGAAGAGCAGGACTTGTGGAGTTGCACGTACAAGCACAAGTCTCATCTTGGCTGTATTGTGTCAGGCTAAAGACTGCAGTTTTTAGTCCCATTTGGTGGTGGTGGTGGTGGTTGGTCAGTTTTCGTGCTGTATCGCAATCTTCCACTGATCAGGAGTTGCTCTCCTCTTCCAGCACCTACTCTACTTTCTGTAAAGCTCCTTTAAGTAGCAGCTTCTGGAAAACTAGGAAAGGTTTCAGAATACTCAAGTCAGGAAAGCAGAAATCTAGTGCTATTTCCAAGTCATCTTTAAAAAATAATAGTAATTGAATAAGCTCTGCTTGCGTTCCTTGAAAGAGGATTCTGCACGACTCTGGAAATGTGTTTTTCAAGTGTCTGTGGTAACCGCTGCGGAGTGGTAGTGTGGTCAGACTGTATGTGTGGAAAACTGAGCAGAAGAATGTCCCCAGACACTTACTCCTTCTGGCCATATACTGTTTCATATGGACTGTGTGGCTTGTGATGTTAGGTAGGTGGTTGGCACCCACGAGCCAAGGCAGTCCAGCCCTGCGTGCTGGAGGAACTTCTGCTTGCTCGGGGCTCACCTAGCCCTGGTGTCAGAACTGGGCCTCTTGGTGGCAGTGAAAGCGTATATGAGACAGTAGCTACTGAGGAAGGGGGAGGGAGCATGAAAAGTGCCGAAGTGAGGGATTTTAACAGTTGTCATTTTTGTCCTGGGTCAGACTTCTTATGTTTGATGTCCTGCATTTTCAGCCATGCTCAGGAAAATCAAGGTCTGAGGTAAGTGCTTCACAGGAGGAGCAATGTGAAATGGGGCTCTGAGATGTGCGTGCATGAAGCTTGGGAAGGCCAGCTTTACAGGGCTGCTCCTACAGGGCTGTTGTGAAACAAATGCTTTTTTCTGGGCTCACCTTACATTATCCTACAAGTCAGTAATACTGTAAAGGGGCTATTCATTAATTCAGACTTTGACCTGATTTGGAAAATCTACAGGGGAAAAAATGGCTGAAAATATGTGGAAAAAATAAAAGTAATTAACAAGTACTTATTTTTTAAGAAGTTGTAAGGGCTGTGAAAGGAGCCTCCTCACTTTAGCACTACCATTGACAGACTTCCAATTTTTTACCACAGTAGTTAGCAGCCTGGATACTTAACCACTAGTTTCCTATTCCAAAAACCAGTTCACATAGTCCTGATTCCGTTTTTTTTTTTTTTTTTTTTTAAATAATCTATTTAGAACAGTACTTATTAAAAAGGTTGACTGCATCGTGAGTTCAGGTATTTCGATCTGCGTGCTTTGTAGGTACTGTTGCCTGATCCGTGGGTAGCAATTTCAATGTAATGGAAACGTTTTGGCCAGAGTGCCAGGTCTGTAATT
This sequence comes from Odontophorus gujanensis, assembly GCA_013399175.1. Lineage (NCBI taxonomy): Eukaryota > Metazoa > Chordata > Aves > Galliformes > Odontophoridae > Odontophorus > Odontophorus gujanensis. Next base: position 669,395 of record VXAB01011891.1, read on the forward strand.
TCTTGCAATAAAATGTTCCTTTCTAACACTGCGGGCTGCTTGGTATTCTTCCCCTTGCCCTGAGGTGAGCGTGCACAGCGTGCTTCTGCTAAGCCACCCTAACCTGGGTCTGCTTCCCTGAACAGCTGAGTGGCGAGGCAAGGAGGGCATGTGCTGGCTGTAGCCTGAAGTGCTGAGGCTGGTGGTGAGGCTGGAAGTCCTGCTGGTCTTGGAGACCAGAAACAAGGGTTGGTGGTGGAGGGAGCATCACCAGAGCTGGGCGCCGGACGTGAAGCTGAATCTCTCCTGCAGGTAAATGGGGGCTGTCATCTACAGATACCCTGCCTAGTTCTTGTTCTGTGAAGTCCAGGTAAGCACTGCTGGCTGTCCTAACACCGGCTCGCCTGCCTCTCTGTGAAAGGGCCGCTCGTGTCCAACCCCAAAGAGGTGGGGCTTACATGTGAAGTGATGAAGATGATTTTGTGTCAGACCTGCAACTTGAGACACATGAATTTCCTGGTGCCTGTTCCTCCATGTCAATAGTCTGACACTTAAATCTGCTGGGAGTCACCAACCTCTGTGTGCTTAAACATCTGATGACGTACGCCTAAGTCAGAGCAGCTGTGTATCGTGGCTGTAGTTCCCTGAGGAGGTCACTCGCCACACCTTTCATGTTAACCTTCATTTGTAATTTGTTTCCCCAGTTTATTTTTCTACATCCATGTATTTATTTTTTCCTCTCTTTGTCTCTTGTTCTTCAGGCCTTTTCCACAGGCCTGGCACTTTTTGGGGCAAGCCCTACAAGCTGTCATTGGTGTGAACCCAGAGTGCTGCTCAGTGTTCTCACAAGTGTGTCTAATGACCTGCTTTCTGATGCTACATGGAGCCAAAGGGAGATTGGGCATTTTAAAGTGTCTGGAAGACATACTACGCAGTGCAAAACCCCAAACTTGCACAGCCCTGGAGGTCTCTAGTGTTTGGCACTGAACACTTGGTGCCATGTTTCTGCTTTGCCTGCACACAGGTAGGCTGTTGCCTTTTTGTCTTTTTTCCATCCTGGCAACCTTTCTGAAAACAGTATTGAGAATGTGGAGTGTTTGCTTGAATGATTTTTGTGGACAAGCAACTGGTTGGCTTCTGTGAGCAAAGGGAAACTGTCACATGCTAAAGGCTGGCAAAGACATTGGAGATCTTTCTTTTACCCATAAAGGATGAATATGGCAGGTAAGAATTTCTTAGGAAATCAAACCGTGCATGCAGTGTTAGCTGCAAGCAAGCAACCTGTGGGCTCCTGTAGCCTCCTACACGATGTCATAGTTTGTGCATAATTTAATGCAGGGTGGGGAGGAGCCCTGGGCTTGGGTTTCCATTGCCCTCCTGTGTCTGTGTTGAGCACTGGGCACTGGAGGCTGTGCGATGGTGCACAGTATTTTTTTTCATGTAACCTTAGAAATTGAAAGTAGCAGCAATGTTAGAGGATCACATACAGTTCAGATGTATATGGTATCTATGCAGTACCATAGCAGCCAGATTTACAACACACGGACTGTTTGGATTTTTTGAAGCAGTGTTTGCTTTTCTAGTTATCTCCCACATGTCAGGCACCATCGGTTCCCAAGCAGGATGAGTGTCCCAGCCTCAGCATGAGCTGTACAACTGCTGTCCTGGTTTCAGAGTGCTGAGGCACTGGCACAGGTTGCCCAGAAAGGCAGCGGGTGCACTGTCCCTGGAGACGTTCAAGGTCAGGCTGAATGGGGTTCTGAGCACCTGATCGAGACGTAGGTTTCACTGTTCAGGGCAGGGGGGGTGGACCAGCTGGTCTTTAAGGGTCCCTTCCAGCTCAAACAATTCTATGACTGAAATCCCCATACATTTTAAGTAGGGCTGGTTCCACAGCTCGGAAGCAGAGCAGCAAAGCTGAGGCCAAGGGGCAGGGGCTGCAGAGCTGGTCAGATCTGGGCCCTGCTCCTTCCTTTTAAGATCTCATTGGAGTCCCTGCAGTCTCTGACCAGATCTGTGCTGGGGAGTGACACTGGGTAAGGGTAGACAGTACCTGCTGCCACAAACACTGCTCAGAAATGGCTGCCACAGGGGTAGTGGCATGTCCCTCCCTTGGGCTGAGCTGCTGGGGAGATACTGCTGGAGAATAAGGAATGTGAAGTGCAGTGCTTTCGATGAACAGGCACAGCTGACACCTGGCATCTTCCAGAAAGATATGTTGGTACTTCAGGACTGTATGTTGTGTAAACAAATAGCACCAGCAATTAACCGTGCCTGAGCAGTGCATCTGCAGCTCCTGTAAATGATGGTTAACCTGGGTAAGTTGTTGTCTCTCACAAAATAAATAAATTAATTAATTAATATAAAGGTGATGTGTGTTACAGACTGGGAAATGAGAGCCAAAAAGGAGGGAAAGGAGCTCTTTGCAGTATTTTCATTAGGATTCCGCAAAATGAGTGATTTCCTGTATTTCCTACAAATCTGGAGAGACAGTGAGCAGTGGAAAACAGGTGTACTGCAGCATGGCTGCTTCCGTGTGCCCAAGCAGTCACCAGGGCTGCAATGACAGGAGGCATCAATGTGACACGAGTACCATGGTGGGGCTGCGCACAGCCCACTGGCAATTAGCCAAGTAGTCTGAAGACAAAAAATGGATAACCTGGGAAAATAAGCTATTGGATTTCTGGTTGTCCTGGGCTGTGTGTAAATGTCATCAGAATTGTGTCAGTAATAGTGCAGCCAGCAGGAGCAGGAGGTGATCGTCCATCTGTTCTGGCACTGGTGAGACTGCATCTTGAGTTCTGTGTTCAGTTTTGGGTCCTTCACTACAAGAAAGACATTGAGGAACTGGAGTGTGTCTGGAGGTGTACAGTGAAGCTGGTGAGGGTTCTGGAGCACAGGACCTATGGGGAGCAGCTGAAGGAACTGGGATTTTTCAGTTTGGAGAAGAGGAGGCTCAGGAGGGACCTTATGTCTCTCTACAACAGGAAGGCTGAATTAAGAATGTTCCTGTGGGGTTAGAATCAGGGAAATTCTTAACAGGGATTTTCACTGACCCATGGAAGCTTGTGCTTCCCTTTAGTTGCGTTTTCATCTCTAACTCCAGTAACTCCAGTGACTTTGAAGCTTCTCACCCAGTTTGGGTACTGGGCCCTTCATTTGAAGTCCCTCATAATGTAAATAATCAGAAATAACCAGAGTGGGACTCAGCATGGAGCAGCAGCACGAGCAGCACAGCAGGATGACACTGGTCAGCAGTCGCTGGGGAGACACAGTAGCTGTCATGGGGTTGTTGTCAGCCGGTCCTGTGTCATGATTTAATTCTTGTGAGAGGATGGGATCAGAAGATTTACAGGATTTACAGCATTTGAGACTATTAACTGTGAGGAAGTAGATGCCCTAAATTACACAGTGCACAGAGCATGGGAGCATGGTAGGAGAACGATGTTACTGGCATATGAGAGAAAAAGGCCCGAAGCCCTGCTTTGTTATTCCGTAAATACGCTGCGCCAGAGGCCCTTGCAGAGCGATGGGGTTTTATGCTCCTCACAGAGCAGTGCTCCTCGCGCTCGGACGGGCGAGGCCCCTTCACAGCAATGGCTGTGCCCAGGGAGTCCCCCGAGGGTCTGTGAGGAAGGGTGATCAGATGCTGAGAAATGGTAAAGCTCTGCTCAGCCATCAGAGTCTGCCCATAAGCAATGTCAGACAGTGTATTTACCTTCTAGGGAAAAAATAGTAATTGGATCAAGTAGGACGTTCTTTTTTTATAGAAGTGCATTGTAGGAAATAATTTTAAATTGTAGTCATTAAAATGATGAAGATGACTTAGAAATTAACAAAAATGGTAGTACCAAAATGTCAGTTTTTCCCAAAGACAATAAAGAAAAAGGATCTCTGCTGATTTCACTGCTGAGATGAAAGTGATGTGCGTGAGCAGCTGCAAGGGGACCTTCCTGCAGAACTCGGGTTGGGTGGTTGGCTCCATGCTCCTTGCTTGTGAACTGCTTGTGCTTAGAAGGGACCAAAAAGATAACAAAAAAGGAGTAACTGCACATTAAGGAACTCTTCTTAACATTCACGTTCCCTAACATCACTAGAAATATATCATAGGCAAAAGTGGATTGGGGAATAACCAAGACTGTAGCAAAGTGTGGTTAGGAAGGTGGGAAGAGATTTGGGTTTAGAGAAATACAGTATTTATCCGAAACAAATGACTGGTTTACCTCCATTGCTCATTTACTAGGGGAAAAGCCCTGCACTGTGATATGTGCCCAGGAAGAAGGGCTCCATTTCTGCCGCAGGGGATCAATGGCCATATACAGCACTGCCTGGGCCACGCGCGGAGGAGGATGCTCTGTAAGCACCATGATGTGCCAGGGCACCGAGTGCCTGCTGGGGAGCAGAGCCACAGAGAGACCGAGGGGAGCTACTCCAGCTCTGTGCCAGCAGCTGGAGGGCTGCATCCCTCCGGGCAGCAAGGGACTGAGCGCAGATCTCCCATGTCCCGGGTCAGTGCCCTAATTGCTGGGTTAACAGATAAAAGGGGAATGACAGCAGCTGTGGTGAATCCAACCTCTTGTTCCCTTGGTTGGTTTTTGTCTTTTTGCTTCTGTGGTTTTTTTCCTTTTATTTTTTTCTCTGTTGCAAGTACCCCAAATGCAGTATTTTGGCTGAAACAAAGCACCTTTCTCAATGCAAAATATGCAGGGGTTGTTTGGTTCTAGCAAAGAATACTGGGAAGTGTTATTTCAAGTGGATATGAATGTGTGTTCTGTTGTTTTTTTGTTTCATTCAGTTGCTCTACAGCAGAATCAGTTATTTGCACAAATGTAATTTGCACAAAACTGTTTGGGCTTTGTCAGAGGACAGTGCCCACCCAAAGCTCAGCCTGGGTCTCTGGCAGTCTCCCAATGCTGAGCCCTGCATGGCCAGGGCTGTCAGGTAAGCTGGTCTCTGGGAATAGGTGTGAAGTTCCATACATGCACGGACACACTATTACAATTCTGAGCACTATAGAATATACACTAATTCAGGAGCAGCTTGGTTGGAAAAAAAAAAAAAAAGAAGTGGAAATCGATGTTCCTTTTATTCCTTTTTACTGAACCCCGGGCCAGCTGATCCCATAGCAAATACTTTTGGAAGTGTGGTAAATAATCATTCAGGGAGCACAGGGCTTCAGTATAAGCCTTCCAGTGGTCCATTTTGGCAACTGCTTGCAGGGGAACTGTGTTCATATGCATCCTTTGTGTCTGGATGAGGCAGCAGCCTGGCTCAGTGGGTGAGGAAGGTGTGCTGGGGCTGGGTGCGGGCAGCAAGGAGCTGGGCATTGTGCAGCAAAGCTGGGAAGGGGTTTGGGGCCTGGCTCCATGATATGCAAGGCTGTGATTTATGGGTATGGCTCACTGCAGGCTGGGAGCGGCTTGCTGCATCCAGCACAGCTGGCGGGAGCAAAAATACATGGTTATTCTAATATTTCCTTCTTTGTGCCACTGTAGATTCCAATATGTCTGTTAATTTCATTTTACAGATGGCATAAATGTGCTTGGAACATTACAGCAGGGAAAATATGACAACAGTAATGCTATAGAGCATAATCCCTGCCTCAGGAGCTTGCTGTCCAAGGGCCTGAGCGCGTTCTTTGTGCCGAGGAAGGGCACAGTGTGTAGGTGTTAGCTCCGCTCTGCTTGACACAGGATTTGGAGGCCAGTGAGCGGGCAGGAGAGGGGCTGAGAACCCCTGAGGCTCTGCAGATGAGCAGCCTGGTTCTGAGCATCACCTCGAGCTCGTGGCACTGGGAGCCCAGGCTGTGCTGTGCCAAGTGTGTAGGAAAGGAATGTACGTGGGAACCAAATGTGTGCAGCTGCAGTCGTGTTTGGGCAATGCAAGACAGCACTTCCCCTGCTATGTGCATGCAGTGGATTTCAGGAGCATGGGCTGTGTGTGTGCCTGAGGTGGGCAGAGCTGTAGCAGGAGGCTATGGGAGAAGCACAGAGCACTGACAACTCATTGAAGATAGAGCTGGTGTGTTTTTGTGATAAAACTGACCCGTTGCTCACCATTAAAATAAATACTTCCCCAAGGTCACTTGAGTTTTATGCCAGGATCACAAAGCTGTTCCAATCTCCACTGGGTTGGAGCTTGAGTTAAATGTGTACTGGCATCTGACAGGGCTGTCTCAGCTCCCTCCTCCCGCCCGGAGAGCAGACCTTGCTGGTCTGGGAGAAGCTGATCTCAGAAGGCTCTGAGCCCCAAGAAGGGCTGTGGGGCCTGGTGCAATGTCCCCAGTATGTGCTGGTGTCACCCCGGTGTCCATCCCTGCCTGTGGGCCCACAGGCTCTAGGTCAGGTGCATCTCAATGGCTTCCCTCTGCGTCAAAGCACAGCACTGGGTGGAGCTCATTGGCCACAGGGGGGATGACCTGTGTGGGAGGGTTGGCATTGCTTCCCCGTGTTGTTCTGGGGGACCAAAAGCAATGCTGAGCACAGGTTTCTATGATGGAAGGGGCAGCCAGGGGCCCTGGTACTCCTGGGCTGAGGTTTCTTGGCGATGACACAGACACAGAGTGCTTGTTAGGGGGTCCCTTATTAGGCACTGGTTGCTGCTTACTAGGGGGAATCTGGGAAAGGCCACCTCAGTGTTCACTTGGAGATGGTTTCCTTTTGCAAGACAGTTGCCAGGACAGGCAACGTGCCTTTGATACTTCGTTCTATTGGAGTCCAAGACAGTTGATGACATTATACTGGGCACTTACTGCAGATCCACCGAGCCCAGGGAAATCAATAGTTTTCCATTATCGGGTCCGGCTGGGTCACCAGTCTGTCAATGAGCTGTTATGGGCGCTGTACAGGGATGAACCTGACCAGTCAATTGCTGCTGACAGGAGGAAGGCACGCTGACAGCCACGAGAACAAGCCACCATGCAGCTCTATGCCTTGGCCCGGCAGACAGGGGGCTCAGAGAGGCACTGCCAGGGTGGGGGGCACGTGTGGGGGGATGGGCTCATCTGCTGCGTTCCAGGCCCAAAGGGATGTGCTGAGGGCAGTGCTGGCACCATGCAGGACAGGGTAGGCTTGGCCTGCGTGGGGCAAGGCCAGGGGACAGTGGGCTCACAGCCCCCACCCATGGGTGTGCTCAGGGTCCCTGGGCCTTGATTCCCCATCGGGCTGTGGTTTGATGCTGACTTCTGAGACAACGTAAGCGCCGAGCAAAAATAAATATTTAGAAATTATCCCAATATTATGATTTTTAATTTTCAACTTTATTAGCTCCTTTCAAGTGTTAAATCCTGACCGCTTTATTTACGCCTCCAGTCCTCTGTTTGATTCTCTGGAAGTCAATATTCGCTGTGTTCCATCATCAAACACAAAGCTGGTAATCAGCTCTATCACTGGGAGCCAACTGCTGCCTTTTAGCAAACACACCGCCCCAAAGAAAGCCCATTTCGGTGAGTGAGGGGCGAGGGAAGCGTTTGTACCCGGGCTGAGCGAACCTTCCTGCTGTAATTAGGAGCACCAGCCCGACATGACTCGCAGCGCTCCGTGGCTCGGGACGCGTCAGATCTCTTACAGCATTAATTAAAAAGAATTTATGTTTTTTTAATAAAACGCTTCATGTTTTAGCCCCTTTCTTCCTCCCACCGAACGTGATTATAGGGCTGAAGGGAATTCAGGTTAATGTGTTGACACACTTAACAATGCGGGGTCATGTTGCACAACACGCCTGGCTGCCTCGGCTCGGCGCAGCCCCTGACAGGTCCTCATCAACCCCTGCCCTAAAGGCAGAGCCAAGGAGAGGATTTTAATTACTGCTCTGCGCACGGGTTTGCCAGCATTAAATTGAGACGTAATTAGGCCGCCGCATTTTAATAATTGTCCTAGCTAATTGGGCAGACAAGTTACGCTCCGCAGCGTGGCGTGATTAGATAATCAGTATTTCCAATTGGGCTCAGGATGATGACTCCGCTGTCGGGACGGGACGGCTCCGGCCGGCCGAGCCGAGGCCCCGACATGGCGGAGGCGGCGCTGCGCCCGCTCCGACCGCCAGGGGGCGCCGCAACCGCGCGGCGGCGGCCGGGCCCGAGCCCGGCGCTCTGAGCTCCGCGCTCCGC